>VWZY01004511.1:160638-177925 GCA_013399075.1 Chloroceryle aenea | reverse complement strand
GGCTCTGGCTGGCACACACACACATTTTCTGCAGACTGTCTTGCATTTTTGTTCTTGGCAAATGAGAGCAGCTTGGGAAATATTTGCAGGTCTGGCTATTTAAGCAGGAGCAGCCTAGCAGGCAGCACGCAATAATCACCCAAGATTGGCTCACAGCATTACTGTTGCTGGAGGAAAAAAACGTTTCCATAATAACTGTTTTGCAGCACACCAGCTACGGTTTCTATAGCATTTCACCACCCAGATGAATTACAAAAAACAAGGGCAAACATGCTATTTTCATATCTTCCCCCCAAGCCATATTGACACATGGACTCTGCGACAAAATGAATGCACTGAAGCCCAAAAATATCTGCACTGAATATAAATATATTATGAAATAGCTTTTAAACTCTGCCCTAAAGCACTTTCTGATTGGCTGCCAATGATGTCACACATCCATAAAGCCCAATAAAATGCCTGGGTTAACAAGGCTCATTTCTGTGTATGAGCTGCACCGTGGAGGAGCACAGACCACTCCAGAACAGGCAGGGGGTTAACCACACCAGCTCTCAGGTAGTTCAGATCCTCCCACCTCATGCCCCCCTGTCCAGGAAGCTGCACTGCTGCTGCCTGTGCTTGCAGACTGATTGTAACCGTACTTAAGTAAGCACTGTTTACTCGAGAGAGAATCTTTCCTGAAGGATATGGTAAATCACTGTCAGTTTTTAGGTATTAAAGATACACTCATGCATATTCAGAGCTACTAGTCTGGTCTTATCTAGCAGTTGTGATCTCACATTTCAAGTCAAAGGTGAACTAAGTATGATACCCCTTCCAAACAGGAACTTGACCTTCAGTCCTGTTTGAATGAACTGTTATTACAGTGAGTAACATTTTACAAAAGCCCTAACAAAAGTAGAAAAACCTCAGAAAGTAATGCCAGGAATACCAACTAAGCCTTTAAACCACATATTTTACTATTGGAGCAATTGGTGCCAAAACAGTGTTAACTCTTCCCGTGCACTCATGCTTACAGGTTGCTTGACCAGCTTTACTGCTTTGCAGGTTTAGGTAGTTCTGACAAACAGAGAAATTTGCTGTGTAAAATACTGCATCTGTATGATGCTCAATTACCAGTAACTGATATTTGTTTCTTCCTATGAATGCCGTTCTTCGAGCTGGCTGAGTTTCAAGTGTTATTAGGTAGATAGCCTGTGGTGGTGTAGTAAGGAGTCTTACGCATGAACTGAAAATACACTGAATTTGATCACCCTATTCTAGGCAGGTTTGCTGCCAAATGTGAGCTAATTTATATTTAGCAGTCTATTTAATAGTTTGCACTCATACTTCCAAAGCAAGCATGGAAGCAGACCACATAAAAATATGAAAATGTTGCCTGATTTGCTACATAAAACTTTGTTTTTCAAATCCTTGTCTAAGGTTTAGGAACATTCAATAGAATGAAACTGCAAACAGTTCAAAACAGTTCAAATATGAAGCTGCTCTGAGGCATGCTATCACTGCAGTGCTCAAAGCAGGATTACAATCTAAACGGCTGCGTACTGCTATCTACTATTGTTCCTTCTGCCTCTCTTTTCAGTTTCATATTAATGGCAAAAATGCTAAAATCAGTCAGAGAAAAAGAGACAAAACAACCCACAAGTTCAGTGTCTACAGACCTCACACTTTCCTCGATTACTCCTGAAGGATCCCTTTACTGCTGAACCTTAGCACATACCATCAAATATTTCAAGTGGAACAAATTCATTAACTTGTAAACACTACATAACTAACTGAAAGCCACTGATAGAAACCTGGAACACTGTTAAATCAACTTCAGGCAGGCACTGCATTTCATGTGTTAATACTTGCCATCTGCTCATGTTGCATTTTTTACCCCAAGAAAAAAATGTGACTGCTGAGTAAAGACACTTGGAAAAAAACCACAAAAACCCAACAAACAAAAAAGAAACAGGAGAAACCTGGCCTCTCTTAGCCATAAACTATGGACAGGGGGGTATCTTTTTTTTTTAGACACATGCACACTCACACTGGCTCTCTACTAAAACCAGAAGAATCTCTGTAAAATAATGTTTTTAACTCTTGCTGCCTTATAATAGCTACAATAGGAAATCTCAAAGAAAAAAAAAAAAAGAAAGTGCCTGTGCATGTTTGGTACTCCAGACAGCGAGAAATTTGCCTCGGGGAGAAACACTTTGTAAAAGAGGTGGGGGAAGGGTAATATGCTGGTAGACAGAGAGCATAAGGGAACCAAAGCGGGAGCGTGTGCGCCTGTGCCTACGCCCTTCGATGCAGCCGGAGAGGCTCCAGCCCAGCCGAGCACCTTGCTGCAACACCACCACCCTGACATCACACAGCACCATGACATCACCCACGAAACTGCCTGCTGGCCACAGAAAACGATCCAGCCAGGAAGGGATGGATACCAGCAGATGGAATGATTCTCCACTTTGTGAAACTTGCAATTTTTCAACTAATTATTTTCAAAAATTAGCTTTAAAAAAACCAAAACAAACCCACCACACCCTAACTGCTTGCCCCCTTGAAAACAAAAGAGGATCAACATTTTGCCCTAAAAGTTGGGCCTATGACTTAGTGGATGCCAAGACATGAGAGCTTTGTTTTACTTTTGGCCAAAATGGTATCTCATTTGACTGTAGGTGTGCTTCTAGTAATAATCCTAAAGAGCACTAAGGCATTTCAATAATACAAATGAAGAGGAATTTGCTATGGCACCAGGCCACCAAAGAATAAATATACCCTAAGTTATGTGCCACAAGGTTCTGCTAGCTGCTGTCAAGAAAAAAAAAATACATCATCAGATCTGTAGTTGTCTCTTTCAACAATTGCCATGTTTTAAATGGGTACTTATAAAGAAAGCACCCAATGGACTACTGTGCTGCCTGACACCCACCTTTTGTATGCCAGATACACTAAGGAACAGGTCCTGATCTAGTTGGGCAAACTGAAATGTAAGTTCCTTTACTGAATCTGTCCGGGAGAGGAGGACACGTGGGGACGGTGCATGAGGTGGGAACCTATCCACTGGAAGCTGGACAACAACTTTCCACAGAAGCTGCTGCTCAGTAACTGTGCCCAAACACTCGCCCCAGTTGTAATGATAAAGTCAGAATATGAAACTTGAAATTGCAACTTCTGGCTAAAAATTTATCACATCCATTTCCTATTACTAGTCCATAGAACTACAGCGCAGTGGAATGGCTCTGGATGTCACCTTTCTTTCCATGTATTATCAGCACTACCTACCATGATTTGATTTGGGTAAAACTTTATTACCTGCTGGGGTCCTATTCCTGATGACTGCAAATCATGCTGTGGTCATAACCAAAGTAAACACATCAGCCAATGTCACACAAACTCAAAAAAGGACACTAGCAGGCTATGTTCATGGCACAAATATTTGAACACAAGACATTCTTTACAGTGGAAAAAAACCCTCTCCTCTGTCCCAGATCCATTATACTTAAAACTCATGCCTTTTTACTTCCACTACAGATCTTTCCCCAGATCTCTCCTCTCACAAAGTAGCCTAGGTGTTTCTTGAATTCACTGAGCATTTCTAACACTTCAGTCACTCTCACATTAATGAAACCCCTATGTTTAAGTATTAATGTCCTCAGTTCCTTCCTTACTGCCCTTTTCCTGAGATTTGAATTAGTTTTGTAAGTAGCTTTCCCTGTACTAAAAAAGAGTTACACCATTTTTATTAACATCTTTCATAATTTTGAAGACTACTGTAAAATCATTTACTTAAGACAGTTTTGATGCTAGGAAGCTAGGAAACAAAGATGGGCATCTCTCCTGTTACAACATTCAAGTTCCTTTTTCCAAAAGTATACTGTACCAAGATTACCCCTTTTACAGCTATCCATTTAAGAACTACTTCAAGAATTGAAGTGGTAGACTGCATACATTAAACTGAAAGCTCAGAGAGAGAACATCTTGCATTAAGACATCTACAATGATTTTTCAACCCCAGTTGGCTTCTCTGCCTCTTCTCCAGTGCCTCTCTGCATTGCAGAAGCAACCACTGAACTGCCCTAGTTAATAGTCCAGCATAGGAAAGAAAATGAAACTTTGGTTTCACTTCAACAAACCAACAAAAGATCCATCCACTTGTTCTCTTCACCCAAGAGCTTGGCACCCACTTCACCTCTTTAACTTGGTTATTTCTGTTTCTCATTATTGCCCTGTAACACAGGTATTAATTCCAAATGCATTTAACAGTTACACATCCTCCAAGGTGACATGAAACTCTTTAAAAAAGGTCCCAAACAGAATCCAAGCAGGAGAAGCATGAACAACTATCAAAACAAGAGCAGTCATCAGGAAAGAGTCCCAAAGAAGGACAGCAGAATCCCCCCAGGAGATTTCCATACGCATCCATCCCACGCAGAAAAGGCAGAGGCACTGAAAGCCTGTTGGTAAAAGTTTCTGAAGGTGGTTGGTGTCCCAGGTAAGAAAATCCATGTGGCAGCACAAGCAGATGGAGGAAAGAGGAGACAAATGGGGGGGTTAATTGGACATCTGTGTGAAGCTGGGGGAGGGCAGACAGGAAGGCACTAATGAACTCTGCAAGCAGACAGTGCCACAGGGCTAGAGTAAGACACCAACCAGCTTTGCTGGGAACAAGGGGGTAGAATCCATGTTTGTCAGACTATGCCTGTGTGAAAACTCTAACACTTTCTAAGGTACTTTGCTTACCCAGAGCATTTTGGAGAACAGGCAATTTAGTGAGAGCAATACTGCCTTTAGCAGCACTGTGGGCATTTGTTAAAAAGGAGAGAAGAAAAAAAATGTCAGCAGTGTCTGAAGCTTCACTTTGCCTGCCACCTGGTACACCAGCTCACATACTTCAGCAGAAGCCAAGATGCAGACCAGTTCCACAAATGGCACCATTCCATGGATCACTTTGCATATGAGCTATACACATACTCATGGTTAACTTACTCTGAAAGTATTTACACAGAACAATTATTTCCCAGCCTTCATATTTCATTCCTCTCAATCGATCAATGTACTTCCTGAAAAAGTTGACCCGATTTACAGTAATTTATCTACGTGTTGCTCTTGTTTGAGTATCACCTTAGGATACTGTGGAAATCCACAAGATATGAAGTGTTCCATATTATAAAAGCCAAATCAGAATAAAAATTCCTTTCAAAATACCCTCATTCCAACCTCATCCAAATTTTAACACCAAACTTACTCCGTGGGGAATATCTGGAGTGAGGATTTTTCTATTTAACCATTTACAAGCCCCTACTTATCTTCTTGGGTCTTGTACCAGTTTATCCAGTTATAAAATGGATTATTTGTGCATCTGTCTTTTTTTTTTTAATCCTTTAAGAAAAGACTTCAAGTAGAAAGCTGAGCCTGTCCAGGAAACAAGCTCAGCAAACAGATTTCATGCAGAGTGTCCCCTAGCCAGGGTTCTGTGGACACTTCAGTGTATTACCAGGCCATACTGTAGATTAACAGCAGAACCATACTGGAGTCATTTTATTCCTGTATGCCTCCAACTCCCTTCAGCATGATGGCACATGTGTTTCCATTTGCCAGTTTGTCTGGTGTATTTACCCAGAAAGTAATTTAAACCTGGAACTACTGTCAATCATGTGCTTCAAGATTTAGCACCCTGGTCTCAGTTAAGTCCTGTAGCTCCCAGTATAAATTATGAACTTATTTTTAAGTAAAATGTTTTTAAACAGAAAAGGATTTTAAAGGTTAATTTTTTGTGTGTGCAGAATTAAAAAGTAGAAACAAAAAATACAGAAATTTTTGCTTTTGTCACAGCGAGACCATAATTTCTACAGACATTCTTCTGATGAGACACCATTACAAAAGTATATATTACATGGTTACAGGAATAAGTGGAGGAGCATACCATGCTGTGGAGACAATAATCCACAGAAATATGGTAAAACAAAGATTCCAACATGCTCACCACAACTATGGCTGGGAAGAACAGAGTTTCTCAATGTCTTACAATCCACTTGCACCGTTTAACCCTACCATCACGTCATCTGCAGTATGTTTCTTCATCTCAGAGAGAGTGTAAAATGTGACTGGTGGAGCATAAACTGAGGAAAATAGCACAGTCCAAGAAACCCTGAAACAGGGAAAACAGTCATCCTTTCTTAGTAAGAGAATTCACTATTTTGGAAAATGTGGTTAATTTCTCTGAAGACCAGATGTATAAATGGCAAACCTGTAATAAAGAAACTGGGATGCTGTCAAAAAAAAAAAAAAACAACCAAAAAACCCAAACAAGAGATTCTGCTAAGAAAGGGACCCAGCAGCACCTTTCACGTGATGCTCTGCAGGCTCAAGGGCATTCACACTAGAGACAGAGCAGCCACATTTTAGCTTTTATCATTTTATTGCTTTTTGTTAGTTTTGTTTGTGCGTTTGTTTTTTTGTTTTTGTTTTTTAATTGACAGGAGCACGGGCTTATTTAATAGGAACCCTGAACCACTGGGATTGTGAATTCCTAAGTATTCTACATGCATCGTTTTGTAACAATGAGCATGCAGAGTCCTGTTTAACACTGTCTATAGTGGCACAGAGCATCACATGGAAGACAGAAATGCAAGTACAAACAAAAAATCTGATACAACTGAAGAATCCTATATTGCCCCAGAAAACAGGCCAGGGCAGAGCTGCAATGTATAACATGCAAATGTTGAAATCAATAGCACGAGCTGTAGCCCCTGCTTGCTGCGCTCCTTACAGGAGCAGCCAAGAGGAACAGAAGAAAAGGGAAGAGTGAAGAGACATTTATTGCTTATTTCCCTGGCACCAGCTTCTGTCTTTTCTGTAACTAATTCACTAACTCTGCACAGGACAATGTTATGTAAAACATTTCTGAAGGTAGATTTTTTTCCCTGCCTTTCAAGAGCAAGCATCAAAGCCCAGTAAACCATGTACTGCAGAGTATTTTTAAAGCTCAACAATAGTAACCAATGGAGTCACTGAAACTGAACTCTGGAGGAGGAGCTCTTTACACACAGGGGCTGGGGTTCTGTTTTCTGGCACAGATTAGACCAGTTTACAGAAATGCAGTATTTTACAAAGCTTTACATATGTAGCCAGAAGCTTTTGTCAGCGAGATGCAATTATAGCTTAAAAACAATTTCTATGATAGAAAGAGCTGAGAGCACTAATGAAGGTGGCTTTCTGACAAATAGATTTTTTCCTAACCGTTTTCGTTCATTCATTTGATCTCAGAACTGGAACTCTGTAACAGGAACTGGCTTGGTCTCTTCCAAAACATAAAGGGCCTAATCTGTTCCCATTAGGGAACAGGAAGTCAGAAGCCAATCTTAGCACTGAATAAAAAAAAAACCCAAATTTCTTGGTTGCAAATAAAGTAGAGATTATTTTTTTCTGCTCCCATCTTGGCATGATGGCTTGATTAAAAGCTGATGTCTCCCGTAAGTGGCACCTGTTTAGCAAAGAGAGGCTCTGCACCAACTGCTCTCTACGGCAGGAATTACATTTAGGGTTTCTCCCCACTGCTCTGTACAGAACTCAGAACATGGGCTGCACAAATTCTTGTTTATGTGCCACTCTGCTGTCCTGCTTTGGACAAGTCTAGCAATATTTTCAACGCAAAGGCTTTTGACACCTGCTCTAAGTCCTTTCCAATAAAATCCGTTCAACTGGGAGGGAGCAGGCAGCACTTGGAATTTTGACTTCATGCACACTTGAAAACTGTATATTGTTACATCATCAGTGCTCTATATGTGCCTGCAGGATCCCACCAGCCCAAACTCCCACTTCTCCCCCATCCTTCCTGATGCTCTCAATACACAAGGGTGTGAACATGTGTATTTCTACTCCTACATAGGCTGTGCAAGCCCCAGGCACTCTCATCTGCTCCGCCAAACCACTGCCACTGCTTGATGTCCAATCACAGTGTCACCCCCTCTCTCAAGCTCTTCTACTATACACCAGGCTCAGCAAAATGGCAAGAAACTCTGGCTTCGCTGTGAGAACTCTGCAGGGTCCCTCAAAGAAGCCAGTGCATGAGGGTTAAAACCATGGCTAGTGGAAATCTTGACTTCTGGGCTTACTGCATCCCCTCATTTGAATCTTCCCATTTTTTAGAGTTATCTTTCTCAACACAGAAGCAGTGTGACCTTTCTGGGGCTCCCAAACCAGTTTATGAATCAGTCCAAATCAGAATGGAACTGATAAATGTCAAGTGTAGCTACAGTTAAAATAAGCTGAACATGCCCCCAAAGTTCTTAACATAAATATTTCAAGCACATGTCAGATTTTTTTTTTTTCCTCAATATTAAAAAAAGTAGCAGGAAGATTTCAGCACTTGAAAATTAAAGAGTTTTAAATAGGAGCATAGTACACCCCCAGTTTTCAAATACTCTGCTCTATTTTCTCTCTTCTTGTCTTTCCCATCTGGCATGTTTTAGTAATACTTTAACAAATATTTTTCTTCAGAGCTGTCAGAAAAATCTTGTAGCAATTTGGATACATTAAACATTATCTTCTGAGGTAAAATAGGACGCAGAGAAGTAGCATGACATGGATGTGATCACACACTGTCAGTGGCAAACAGTAACAGAAATCCCAAGATGCGCTTCAAGAAAATATATTGATAATAAATAGCAAACAGTGAAGCTGAAAGCTACATCAAGTCACATACAAAGGATGTATCTGCACAAGGTAAAAGAATGCAAAGTCTCAATATACAAAAGATTTCTTCTTTCCAGGATACATTTTTATTAAGATTATGAAAATTCAAACCCAGCTGGCTGTATTCTACATTAAGCAAAACCTTAACTCTACATAGCTCCTTAGTCCTTCAGAGCTTTCTTCCCTCAGAGAATGGATCTACTCTCAATCTACAGAGACTGCAGCCTGAAGTCTCTGCACACTTTCCTGAGAGCCACTGAAAAGAACGGCTAAGTACAGGTCTCTTCCCTGGATACTTCAGTCACCATAACCCATCAATAACCTCTACTCATTACTGAGCTCAGGCAAACTAATCAAGTAACTAACACACAGAATGCTTCATATCCCACTGTCAATTTCCCAGTCTGATTTGTGCAGATCTACCCCAGATGTCAGTAAAAACCATTAGCCAGTTCCTTAGCCAAAATGGCAACCCCCACCTCAGAGAAGCTGCTGCTATTCTAGAAATTACAATATCAGTAGAAAAAAAAAAAGTTAATAAGAATAATCATCTAACAATTGTGCACTTTTTCTTCATATCATTGGCATGAAATTTTTTTGGAGGTTATGATTTTAGAAGCCTTTCCCTGCAACTATACAAGGGTTAAAGGTTAAATAAATATTTTACAAGATTCTCAGCCAATGACATTGAAAGAAAATTTCTGGCTTTAAGAAAATGCCAGATATCACAAGATACATGACAAAACAGCAGCACTCCATTTTCTTCCATTGGAAAATACATTAGTGGCTTTTTTAAACTGCACATGCTGAAGTTTTCTAAAATAGATTTCCTGTCCTTTCTCCAAGATTGCTGAACCCCATTCAGCCAGGGCACAGACAACGTCTTTGGATGAAAGATTTGAAAATAGAGTTTCTCCCATACAAAGTTCAGGCTTTACAGAAAAAAAGCTTTTCTTCCACAGAGCTGCAAACTTCACAAGAGACAGTTGTTTCCTCTGTTCTGATCCCCCAGGAGGTGTCATATTCTTATAACCTGTCAGACTTACCCAGTCATACTTGTAATTTATATTTAGTGTAAGGTCACTTCTTTTCAGGCCACCTCTGGATATTCCTAATACAAAGAGTGAATTCTGATTACTCGCTTTCCTCCCACAGACTGGACACCTTTCCCAGGGATACTGTGCGATGGAAGCCTATATGAAACAGCATGCTGAATACCCAAAAACACAGCAAAAAGATAAAAAAGACAAACATTACAAGATTTTTCTGTGCCTTGAAATATAATAGCAAAACACCAAGAACGAGGTTTCACTTGCATTAAAAATAGCTTATATTTTTAATCAGAAGAAAAGAAAACTTAGCTGAAATACATATACACACATGTACTCTACTGAGAGACAGGGGCACTCAAACTTTCCTTACCCAGCCTGATCAAGGCTATGGAAAGAAGATATACCAGTGGGATACTACAATTTCAGAACAAGTTAAACCCAGCTACAGAAATGGACAGGACTGTCCTAACAACAAAATACGCCACGAGGGGCATCTCTGGAATGATATCCTACATAAGAGGGGAAAAGGGATGGACGAGAATGAACTAGAAAGAAACATATTTGGAGAAAGTACAGAAGCCTGGGTAGTTGGCAGGGATCTCAGCAGGTTTCAAGCAATGGTCAAACCAATAGGAAAGTTCACGTAGAAATTCAAACTGCGTTATGTCCTTAAACAATTCAGGGCTAAGATCAGTACAGTAAGAAGCTATACTGTCCATATTAATTCTTCTCTTTTATTCACTAATATTAATAGTCCAAGATGCCTGCAAGCATGACTACAAAATTATTACAAAGAAAAATTTTGAAATACTGCATAAGAGAGGCAGGGGGAAACAAAACCAAAAAAAAAGGTCCCTGTACAGTCTTCAATCCCAGCTCAAGCTGGATTCTGAGTAAATAATCTGCCCTCTTCCACATTCTTACTGGTGGCCCAGTTATACAGCATTATTTGTACAGGCAGGCCAACCTTCCAGAACTTCCAGCTTTGGTATTTTCCAAACTGGGTATCTGCTGCACATTTGACACGTTTGGAAAGTTTTAAGGGAACAAACAAGCCAATTCAGATAATGAAATTACGGAAAACTATGCGCTATTTAGCTCTTTTGAAGAGCTCCAATGCCTTCATAAGCTACAGCAGAGTTTTTAAATTGGCAGTAATCTACTCTCATATCAGAGACATATTTTCCTATTCCTATGGAAATATTCCCAAATTTGGCCAGGTTACAACTCTTTACTGAGTCTATATTAGCTGTGGTTTTCTGAAGATTCACTAGAGTTTGACAGCTGAAGATGAAATCAGTATGCACCATCTTGTGTCCACGGCTCTGTTAACCAGACTGAATATTCATTACTCTCTTGAAGCAGTTAAGGGTTGTCCTGGATCTGCAGAAACTGAACTGTTTTTTTTGTGCAGCTGAAGCTTCCAGAGCTTGCTATGACACCAGACAAAATTCTGGAGTGGTTCAGCTGTACCCACACGATCACCAGTACCTGTGCATTATTGCCCACCCCATATTATGCATACCAGTATGGAAGAAAATGAGGGGGGAAACATCATGGCAGAAATATAAAAGGGACAAAAGAAAGCAGGGAAGCAGTTGAGACTAGAACCAGGATTGTGATAGAGATAGGCTAAGACTGAAAACATGGTAGATGTCACATCAAGATGGGGAGGGAGGACAGCAGGCTAACTGGAGATCGTGATGAACTGCTGGGGAAACAACAGAAAATGACCTGGGAGCTTAGAGAAGGAAAACAGAATGTAAAGGGAAGTGGTATCAAGACATGATTGGAAAAGAACGGGGACAGAACGGATGAAGATTATATAAACCTGCCTCAAATCCACATCAGATCTCATTATCCCTCACCCTCAACATTCCTTTTCTATCAACAGGTATCACTAAAACTCACAGAGTTCTCACTGCCCCTCTAGTGCTCACCCATGGATGACTCTGTGAAGTAATTTCACCATAACTGACATAAAACCAAAGATTAAGTAGAAAGGCAGTCTGTGCTTATGTCTCCCACTACAAGATGCTGTATTTCCATATACATATTTAGACAAAATCCTTTCATTCAGGAGCAAAATGTAGAGATCTTAAGAAGTTATTGCTGGAACTATGCAATGGCTAAGAAGCATCTCTTAAAAAAAAAAAGTTTAAAAAAGATTTCAAAGTCCTTTTTTTTTGCATCACTTAAAAATAATAATTGAATCTGCTGTAAAGCCACAATTGATACAGAAAAGGTATTTAACATCACTTTCCCATCTGCTGGAAGTAATTTTAAAAGTACTCACGTTTTTAAATGATGAGGTATTTGCACACTGAAATAATTTGCAAACAGTATTAAGAAAGGTGCCATGGCTCTTCTCCGCTTCAAGCACTTGCTCTTCTAGGAGGGAAACATGGTGTGCAACCATTTTAACAAATGCCTATGGAGAGAGGAAAAACACCTAAAATTAAAAGCACGTGGCTGTGTTTCAACCTTATTCTCACTAGAGATCAGAAGGCAAAGTAAAAGCTTTACCAGGCTTTCAGAGTGCACTGTTGTTAATATAAATATCCAAGGGGCACATACTCAGAAGTAGACTACAGATGTTTACAGCCATGAGAACCACCCCTGGTCATGACCTAAGGCTAATTTCTTCTCTTGCCAAGGGCAGACTTTTGCTCCCTTTTTAGCATACAGAGTATAGAAGCACTTGCATAGTCTAAAAGGTCTGAGGTCTGGCAACATTTCAGCAGTGAGGTGAAATGCTCTTCAGAACCGACAGAGACTGCTACCACTGGTGGGAGTGAGAAAGTGGCCAGGGTGGTAAGAGGGAGCAAACAGCAGAGGAAAAGGTAACAACAGGTCATTTCAGCTAAAAAAGCTAAGGAATTACTGACCTCAAACATACACAGGTTCAGTTTCTCTTGAAATCTGAACCACAGGAGAAAGCCAACAAGAAAGGACATGGTATTTACTTGTTAAAATGCAGAACAGTTTGTAAATAGTTTTGATACTCTCTATTAATTAAGCTTCACTTTTTTTTTTTTCTTGAGAAGTTGAGCACTGTCCTTTTAGGGCTGGTGGAAGGTAGAGATGAACATGTAAATTAATTGCCCAAAATATACCAGTGGCAACATCAAAATTAAAACCCAGCAGATTCTCATCCTATACAACCATGACACAACAGTCCTTTCCTTTTCTACTTGTGGGAGTCCAAGTTAATTTCTCCCTTGAAAATCCCTATGGGTGCTAGATTTTAAATTTGAAGTTCTATTAAAACATTAACTACTGCTCAAATTGTCAATTTAATCTCGTGCTCTCAGATTACTGACATTACAACTGGTAATGTTAGGGAGAAAAACTGATTCCTAGCCAATCAAGGTATTATCCTCCCTTGATAACCAAAAAAAAAGCTTCTCAACAAAATTCTGCTGCATTATTCAAGGACAACCTGTAGCCTAGCAAAGACTGGTGGTCTCTTTGTATTCCAAATGACTATGTCCTCACAGCGGTACTAAGGGAACGGGGTCAGGAAGGGGGTATTTTTCCCCTTCCCCATATTAGAAGTGAAAAAGAAGCAGTAAGAAGCCCTGCTGCTTACCATACTACTGGCACAAGGAATTGCTTAGAGTTCTAATTTTAGAGAAAAGCACCCTCACATACTCCTATAAAATCCCTATTCAACTGTAACCCAACTGTCACGTATGCTGAGAGTACTCTGTTCTGAAAAGTAGACAGGTTTCTGAGGAGGTTAACAGCTGACTCCCACTTTTGCTCTAAAATGCCTCATCTCAGTTTCCTGTCTGAAACTTTCTCCTGGTGCTGTGTAAGTCAGTCCATAAAATATGAGGTGGTTTGGTTAAGTTTCTTATCAAATGTAGGTGTAAAAATGCAAACTACAGAAAAATAATTGCATTTGAAGAAAACTTGCTCAAAGCCAAGTCAATTGCCCTGTCCCTCCTGGCATAATAAACCTTACCAGAGGATATTACTTTGTACAGGGGTTGAGCCTGAAGCTTATGCACTGCCTATCTGGATTTAATGCCACAAACACTTGGTTTCTTTCACTCCGAGTCAGTTAAAACTGATTTTAAACGTTACACAATTGATCTCATGTTTTCATTATATTCCTCCCAGAGGCAAACTTGCCCTCAGATCACACAAATTTTAACATACTGTTTACTAAATATGTTGAGAGCATCATCTCAGTGAGTCATGCTGGCTTCCCCCATTCAGGATACAATAAACACCAAACCAGACACAACAGAAGATGGGTATGCCCAGCACTGGATGCGAGACTTGAAGTTTTTAAGTTATAAATGGTTTCACAGATATTCCTTCAAGTCACAAGCCAAATTAACATTATTAGCATTACTATTAACATGAAAACCACAACTACAGTTTTTAACTTGCCATTAGGAATTGTAGAGTCCACAGCAATAAATTACTCAGTGATGTTCCAAACTATAAACACTTTTATGTCCTGAACCATGGGTAAACATACTGATTTAAAAACTAATAAGACAATAGAGTCCTAAACATCTGAATGCTCCAGTGAAAAGTTAACCTATAAAACACATAACAAGGATAAAAAATTTCTAATGCAATGAACAAACCTCTAATTTATCAACTTTTGCATAGATGTGGTTCATTTCCATCACCTTGTCTTTAATGAGTGGAATGGTGTCATCCAGGATCTCTGATGTATCACTTCTAATCTGCATGGGGAAAAAAAAAAGTATCTCATGTGAGCATGAATCTTGAAGATAAACACAGCACTATTTTTTTCACATGAATATACAAAAACAAAGTTATAAAGACCAGATTGGAACAATAACTTAAAGTTATCCATGAGACAACAGAAGCAGCTAATAGTAGCAGACAGGACACCTACATCAAAACTGTAACCAGATCCTTCCCTCTCCTCCCCAGATTTCCACACTACTCTTCCCAAAAGATCTTCTACTTCCTATTGTGATATACTGTAGACATGATAGGTACCAATGCATTTAAAATGAAAACTGTCTCTGTACCAGCTGTCATGCTTTGATTTGACTGGAGAAGAGCTAACACATACCACTTAGAAAGTGGCTTTCAGAAAGAGTACACCAGTTCCAGTATCTTGCCTTCAACAGGGGCTTAGGACTAACACAGAATCACAGAATCACAGAATCACAGAATCCTAGGGGTTGGAAGGGACCTCGAAAGATCATCTAGTCCAACCCCCCCTGCTAGAGCAGGGCCACCTAGAGTACAGGTTACGTTGTCAGGAGAGCAAAAACCTCCACAAAACATTATAGCACAGACATCTCAGAGAAACCTTCTGCTCCCTAGTCCCTGTCAGTTGATACAACAGTTAAGTATCCTAATACAGGAAATATTTATATATATTTTTTGGAATTACCTACTACAACCAGGTTTGTTTCTGATATCCATAAGAGCCTGAGCCTTATCTGAAATCGTGCTGAGTGTTGCGTTAGCAAGAATTCCCTACATACATTTCCTATATAAACAACTGCCAGTGCAGCAAGGTACACCTCCAAACTGAGCACTCTTGGCAACAGAGTATACAAGCCAAAAGTGATGGATAAGACAAGAATCGAGAAGAGCTCTCTGAAGAAAAAAAATAAAAGCAAACTCAAGAAAACCTCCACCAAAACACCCAAACAGGCATTTTATTTTGTAAAACAGAGCAGCAACACATTGACAAGCAAAATAAAGAGAGTCAGTTGAGCCCACTTTTATACAAGTTTTCTTTCTCAACTACAATGGACTACAGGTCTTGGACTAAACCTGTCCTGCCTGCAGTTTTAACAGACATAAAGAATATAGAGGAACAAGGATCCCTTCAAATGAGATTTTTATCCCAGAGACTGGGCTAGAAGATGTTCTTCCTTCAGTTTCATAGGAAAGAGTAAGGATCTTTGAGCCAGAATGGTGAGAATCCTGAGCTGGGCCAATACTACAGGGAATTTTCTTGGCATTTTGGTGTTTAATACAGAATCTCAAATAAAGCATAAATGCCTGCTATGTCACCTAATCCATGGACTATGCTTTATAAACTCTAATAGGTACTTCAACACTTTACAGATGACCACAATTCATTTGTGTGGTTTGTTGGTTGTTGTGTTGGGTTTTTTTAATAAATCATGGTTTTAAAAGCTGAGTATAAACAAAGCTATATATATATATGTATAAAATGATTCTCAGTAAGATTTGATAGTACTTTTATTACCACAATGAGTGCATACAGATCAAGTGCATTTATAGTGCTATAATTGTTCTGTGATAGGAGCTCAAACAGACATATTGAAATAGTAGTAGCTTCCAACTGTAAACAAACCAACACTACCTCCTGTATTACTGGTCTCAGCACTCCATCCACCAAATATATTTATGTGGACACCTCCCCCAGCAGTGACATAACTGTGTCCACAGACACACTCTGTTATCTCTACAGTATATATCTGACAGAATGTGAACACGGACACCTGGGCACGAGCCCTGTCAATGGAGTCACATTTCTATTTCCTAATGCTAAATAAAAATACAGAATTAATACATAATGCAGGAGTCAAAGCAGATGAATTCCAGGTTTGTTCTACTGAATTATTTTGGATCAATGGTAGGCACACACACCCCACCCCACCCCATTATAAAGCACATGAGAAAAACAGATTGGTGAGCTGTTGGAGGCGAGGTTCTACTCAGCTAAACTACCTCAGATTAAAATTTGAGCCTGGAATTTCCGAAGATAAGGTACCAAACTTGATTGCTAATACTGGTCTCAGAAAGGACTAGAGAAAAGCCACTCTTACAGCTAAATGCTAGATAACTACTGTAAATATAAACACAGCTGGGGACATAGCCAGAAAGAGGGAGACGTTGTACAGACCCAGTACAAAAACTATCAACATAACAAGGTCAGGGCAGACATAGAACAAATCTGAAACATCTTTCTTGAAGGGCAAAGGCAAATGACCAAGACACAGGAGAGCTGATCTTCCAGCAAGGAGCCTGTGATGAAAGGAAATGATATGCAAATACGATTCAAGAAAAGTCATTCTGCAGCAGTCTGCAGAACCACAGCGACAGAAGAGTGCAAGAAGAGTCAGCATATGACAAAGGGAAATGATTCTCTTGGTACAGCAACCTCTCGTAAGCCAGAGAAAGCAGGACTGGTCTGAAACCCCACATTATAAATCAAGATTTATTTCCCCTTGTGCAATATATTTTACTTTATCTTACTGAAGATTTAGCCAACTGCTCAGCAAAAGCACCAGAGCCCAGCGGTCCAAGGGAAAAAGCCTTACTAGATTTTACCATGCTCTTTGAAGGAGGGGTTTATATTAAGATATTATTTTATATTATTATTAATATTAATTTTCAGTCTTTGATCCCATATGTTAACACAGAGTAACATAAATGGATCACAAGTGAAAGTAACCACTGTAATCCAAACAGCTCAGTGGTGAGGAAAAAAAATACCTGTGGTTGGTATGTTCCTGAGAAGTTAGCAAACCCTAGCCACAGCAAACCAAACAGAACAACCTCTTCCTCTC
>VWZY01004511.1:127694-150677 GCA_013399075.1 Chloroceryle aenea | reverse complement strand
ATGGGGAGACAGTAACTAGGGGCAGATGTTTTACTATATAAAGCTACTTTGGGGTGCTTGCAGAGCACAAGGCCACAACAGACCTGCACCATCATCCACAGCTTTTACTGGCTTTGGATAAGACCTAAGTATTGCTGATTAATGGGAGAAATTTACATTGAATTTAGCATTCGTAAACAGATGACATTTATATAGTCTGTAGTTTGCAGAGAAGNNTGTAGTTTGCAGAGAAGAGGAAGGTGGACAGGCTTGCGGGGGTACTTGAAGCAACAGAAGAAAAAGCAAATAGGCTGCAGTTTCCTGAGATCTTTTCTCAAGAGTAGGGACAGACACACCCTGACCCTGGCACCAGACAGACCCTTTTACACTACACTTGTGGTGACTGAAAACCTCATAGCTGAAAAACTGCAGAATTTTTGCAAACCTGGTGTTCCACTGACCAGCACAGCCCAGAGGAGAAACACGTGGCAGCCCTGGGCCCTTCAGTTCTCGGTTCAGTTGAAGCCCTGCAGCTCTGGGCAGCCTTCTTGACAGGTATTTGCACAGTTCACCACACAAACCTGGTCTCTGCTCAGCCACTCAGGTGCCATTTGTGCTGCAGACCCAAAGGGCCTGTACTCTGTCAGGGGAAAGATGCACCAGGTAAGACTTCAGGGAGATTTAGAAAGCATTTGGGAAGTTTTAAGAGATCAGAAGGAAATATTTCTAATTTGCTGTACATCACAGATTAACTGTTCTAAACCCAGAGTTATCTATCAGAGGAGCATGAAGAGGTATGTTTAGAAGAAACACAAGGAGCCAGGGGGAGTATTTTAGTGCTTTAACTTCCACTAATTTAGGTTCCTCCAGATAGCCTATGCCATCTATGTGAACTTAGCACTGGTATGAATTATTTACTGTAGAGGAAACCTCTCGAGAACAGAGTGCTGAAAAGAACAGATCACGCATTGTAGTTCTGTTTGTATGACCAAATGATTCATGACCTCTGCATCTCAGCTGCAAGGTTGGGATAATCCTTCTATCCTCACTACCCTAACAGTTTATCAAAATAAAGCAGTCAAAATACAAAGAAAGCCACATGTTGGATTACTTCATTTTTTCAAGATACTAACTTTGCAGGATGGCTGAAGAAATCAAACTGGTTTTCTACATTACACAGATCCAGTTATTACAACCTGAAGTATTTTTGAAAGATACTTAAAGCATTTCAATGTTTAATAACAACATTGTCTCCTGACAGTATTTTTTGCATTAGATTTTAGTTCATTTATTTGTAAGTTTGCAAAATATATCTGTTTTTTTCATTTTACAGAACAGGATAGAAAAAGTATGAAGGGCAGACGCAGGGCTATTGGAGGATTTAAGCTATTAGAATTCAAAATTTCCAAGTCCAAGCACTTTATGTAACCTTCTGTAGCATTCAGAAGGTCAGAGAATCTATGTTTATATATTCACTACTTTCTCCTCAGCATTTTAGGAATTTCAAATCCTCAACAGAAAGATGAGAAGTCCACTTTTTTTTTTAACCAAGTCACAACAGGAATTTACCATCTCACGACAGGAGATGGTAAGTTTGTGCCTCGAGTTTGTGTCAGCTCCGAGTCTCCAGAGAGAAGCCAGGCTGGCAGGCAGAGATACCATCTTTAATTGACCAGTTTATACAGCTTAATAGACAAACTTTTGGCTATTGCAAAATGAAGTATTCCTGCCTGCAGAATGCTGGGACATTTTCCTTCATTACCACATTTCCTCTCTGTTTCCTGCTCTTTGCTCTCACCTCCATTTTGTCTTGCAGCTGTGAACATCTTCAGAACTGATTTAGACATGCCAGATTATGATACACATCAGCTTTGCCTGTTGTAACCACACCTAGAAAGTGCAGGGGATTGGTTTGTTTGTTTTGTGGTGGGTTTTGTTGTTCATTTGTTTGAATTTGCTTGGATTTTTTTGTTTGATTTTTTTTTTTTAAATACAAGTATGAACCCCTGCACTGGATGATGTCCCTACCTTCTCCAGCTCCTCTTGCATCATCTGTTGTTCTCATCTGTCCCTCAAACTCTGGTCCCTGTTCCCGAGCATTGGCATTGCACCTGCAACTACAAAAAACCCCACCATATAAGTAACAAGATCTTGCCAGTGGCTCAAAAGAAAGCTTTCTGAAGAACTCAATGCACCACAGAGTGGGGAAAAACTCTCTGGAAAGCGAATGCGAAAGCAATAAATACGCATTTCCATTCCTTCTTAAATGTAACACCACAGAGCCTGACAAGTCTTTCACACTGCTGAAATGCAAGGTATTTCCTTATACTATCAGATAATAAAATGGTAGTTGAAGTAGAAAGGAATGTTAATTGAAAGGACAGGAAATGATACAACACTTCTGAATTGCTGTAGTAAGAAACACTTTAAATAGCACAGCACTTCTTCAAATCGCTTTGTGCTTCACATTTCTAAAGCACTTTTAAAATTGTGCATACTACATTAAGTCCTCAGAGACAAATTTATCTCTTGTTTGAGAGGGAAAGTACACAAGTGATCTATCAGAGCTGCACAAGGAGTCTGAATTCTTAATTCTTGGCTAGAATCTCACCTCTCCGAGAACCAGCTGTACCATTTCTTGCATACTTCTACAGCATCCAAGAACAATACTGTTACCATCCAGCACATTTTTCCTCACACTACTATTGGAAGCCATTTATGAAGCTACCTTGAAGCTGGCAATTCCTCTGTAGCATTACCAAATGCCATTAACAGGATCTGAATATTGATAACTGTACTGCAAGGAACACACGCTCATCAGATGTAATTCAGGCAAGTCTGAAACTAGGTGTCACAGCTAGGTTTAGGGTGACAAGGAAACTTCAAAGGGATATTTAACACTAGTCTAAACCTTTCTCCTGTTGGTATACCAAAGGGAGGAGGATTTTCAGTTGATTACTTATGAAAATCCCAGAAAGTCTTTGCATCTGCAATCCTATATGAATTCTCAATTTCATGAGATAATTGAAGTCCTAGCACCTTGTTAAAACCTCATCGTTAAGTACTGCTGTCATTAAAGGACAGATGTTACTGCATAGTATGTAGCAGTTGCATTCCTTCCTCAAGGAGGCAGCAGCAGGGCAAGTTACAGCCTTCCTTTAGATTTCCTTTCCTTGTTTAGGAAAACTACCAGTAGGTATTACAGGGATTTGTGGAAATAGTGTTGCTGACATGCATGAGTATGCATTTTAGTCTCATTCCTTTAGTGCCCTCCATTAGCTTCTGCTCTGTGCCTCCACTGCAGGTTCAGCCTGGGTCAGCGTTAGTAGCATTAGTCTGCTTTTTCTGTTCTCATCCAACCACAAGTGCCCTGTTAAGCTTACACTCTCTTCATGAATATGCAGTTCCTGAGGACACGTTCAGCAATCTTAGCTCCTGCAATAACCCACCCCTTGATTCTTAGTGGCTTTTACTTCGGACAAATTCTCTCATACATGAAAGCTTGCTGGAAGGCACAGGAACATTAATGGATGCTAATAGTCTGTCTAAATAGGCTGTTCTTGCTGCAAAGAGCACATCCTGCCACGGTGAGAGCACCCCCCACTTAGTGCGAGTCCTAAGCCAAAGAATGCTGGAGGAGATGCATTTGCAGGGAGANTGAGAGCACCCCCCACTTAGTGCGGAGATGCATTTGCAGAGAGTTCAGGTCAACACCAGACTCATTTTGTGGAAATATACCTTACATAAAATAGCGTCCTCTAGATGCAATACATTTTTGACCTCCTTAAAATGACTCTTTAGGGAGATAAGTCACTATTAATCAAATTACTCAAAGCTGGTAAGTGCAATTTTTCAATCCATCTGTTGATATTTAATTTCCTCATACAAAACTGTTCACACAGTTTTATTGCTTTGTTTTACAAGCCTTTTGAGGCTGATTAGTCCCCTGTTAAGTTTTGTTACACTAAAAACACCTGATAATGCAGATGGCATTACTTTTTTCCATTCTGATACCTCTTTTTGAAAATATGCCATTAGAACAGCAGACAATATTAAAAGCATTGCTAAGCCATGGCTTTACACAGTAATATGTTACCAGTTTTGTCCTTTATTCCCATCCTACCAGTCTGGGGTTTTACACTAGCAAGTATGGGGTTGATATTTTCACTGAACTATCACAGTCCAGGGCAGGGTCCCAAGAGGCCTGTCTCCTTGGCATTCATCATTATATATGCAAAATTAAGAGAGATTCCCCCCACACATGCACACTTACCTACACTGAATTGTTGGCCACGCAAAGGAAGCCAGGCACACATATATGAAGTCAACAACTGGCACCAAGACCAGCAGTCACAAGAGCCCTACACGAAAGCACCAAACAAAATTCCAGTCTTGTCACTGGTAAATGTTTACCAGGGCTGCCAGGGCATTAGATATGGGAGAGAACATTTGCAAGTGGAATGGGTTCGACTTAAGATTTTAATACAATTACACCAGATACTTACAGTAACATGAAAACCTCCACATCACCAGCAGCTCTTGACGAGGGTGATGGAGGATGAGGAACCATCTCCCAGGGCCCACTATGAGCAGTCCTCAGGCAAGTGAGGCAATGCAAGATTCATTATTGACAGCTGCTGTCAGAATAAGCACATCACAGGTTAGTCATCAGGACTGAAGGACAAACGTTTTGAGCCCTTACATACTTGCCCAGCACAGAGATTTCACCTCAGAGAGGGGAGCAGAGGAACAACTGCTATGAGAACAGCGCCCGCTTAGATGGCCAAAAGGATAAAAAAGCCTATCTACTTTTACACTTGAGAATAAGAGGGTACATTCTTCCTCATTTTTAATATCACAAAGTAATTGAGAAAAAAACAACTTTATTTCTATAACCATTTATTATTCCAGTCTGTAAAAATATAAGACTAATATACTACATCTAGCTTGATTCTGTAAAATCAATCTTCATTCAGTGAGATACCAATGTACATTATACATTAAAGTTGTAAGAAAAATACTGATATTTGACATTTTAAACAAGTTCATTCATGTAAAAATCACATTGCAAGTAAAATTTAATTAGAAAATACATAATATTCACAAAAATACACATGTTAAAGACAGCTTGTGAGAACATTGTCCTAAATTTAACTCAGCTGTGGAAAAAAGAAAACATGATTCACAGTTAGGCTTGACTTTTCCAGTACCATAGCAAACTTCAAATGCATCTTAATTCTATTAAGAATTTGTTCTTTTTCCTATTAAGGTGCACTTAAATCTCCCAGTTGCAAGTAAGGAATGACTTGTCCCCCCACTGTGCATGTACACAACATATAACACTAGTCAAAAGAATTGTAGTTTTCCATTCCATTTTGAAATAATTTTGATATTTATAAATTAATTTATAAAATCTGGACTGAAAATACAATTTACATAGACAGGATACTTAATACACAAAGATTACATTAATAGCAGCATAATATTGTCAATCATGCGTAGCATCCTCACTATCACTTTTGGATTGTTTTTATTTTCTTTTTTTAGCTAAAGATAAAATCTATATAAAACAGTCAAGCCTTTAAGTATTTTCTTCCAGGGAGAAAACTGTAAAGATGTTAAAAATTGAGGAGGTAGTGAATGAAAGGCTAACAATATCAGCATATTTTAAAAAACCTTATACTGAACCCCAGTGTCATTTATATATAAAATTAAGTGTAGCCACTCATAATCAACCACTGATCATTCTGAAGTAACAATTTAAAAATATTTTGTAATTAACAGTGTATGCATTAGTAAGATATGGAAGAACTTTATGGTAACTGCAGCATTAAGCAATTACATGCTGTGCAGTCTGTCACTGTGACTGTAAATACACACATTAAACCCCCTATTTTTAGGTTTACTCCTTAGTGTTTTTATCAAGTCCCAAATGCTTACTCTTACTACATTACCAAGTTTCTGTAAAACAGAACATGATGTGTCAAAAAGTTATTATCTCACATTTAGATTAATCAGTTTGCAGGAAGGGTCCTAGGAGATGAATTCTCATGCAATTTAGAGTAGGACCCCAGTTGAATTTCTACAAGTCCTTAATACTGGCATATATATTAAAAATATTCATGCATCTGTTATACGCACAGATTAGGTAACACATGGAGTTTGGCAGCACACTAACCTTGGGTGTTTGTACCTAAGCAGGAAGTTACCTCGCAACTCTAGAGTTCTCTGACTCAACCCTCCTCTGTAAGTTAATAGCTCACAGCTATTATCCAAGCTGCAAAATACCAATGTACCACGTCAGACCCAGAACGTATTTCCACCGACTGAGAGCAGTATACCTCTATGAAGTGCACTACCAGTTCATTTGCTGTATCTGTGGACCTCATTTCTCACCCAAGTGCCTTTATTCCTTCGGTTATTCACAATACATTCAAGTAAACAAAAGGCACAGAAGTGCAAACTAGCATAATAAATGAAAGTCACCTTCCACTGATGATTTGATACAGGAAGGAAAGTCTTTTGATAAAGGAAAAAAAAAAAGACAGTTTAAAGTAAACAATCTTCCTTAAATAAAGGAAGTATAGAGCAGCACTGACAGAAAAATGTGTATTTAAATCTACATGTCACAGAATGAACATTTACTTCCCTCGTTTCACACTAACTGGATGAAGTTACTTCATTTGCTTATTTTGCTAATAATTATTATAAAATGCTTCAAAATTCCTGTTCATGTTGGAAAAGATTCCAGGGCATCTCCATACACACAATGAATAAACCAGAAATAAATCCATCAAAGCAGAACCCTAACCTGTGTTTGCAGAGCAGCATTGTCCGTTATGCTCCATAGACCAACCTGGGCATCAACACCCATCCTGACATCTGAGGCACTGAAGCCTTGAAAATACCACTGCTCACGAGACAGGAATTCAAAATCTGCATTTAGCAAAATTAAACAGTGGTCATTTCTGAAGCAATTTTGGTTACATTATTAAACTCTGAAATACAGCTTTAGCCTCTGATATCCTATAAAGACTTTTACAGATGCCTTAAACTTACAGTTAGTCTCTTGTCAGTAAAGTTACCAGAGGTAGATGTTTCCTCAAGATAGACTGCAGGGTGGGGAAGAAAGGGGTTAGTTTCCTTTCCCACTCCTTGTAGAACATGCACACAAGAATCTACACTACTGGCTCTGGTAAGCACAATACCACAGTACAGAACTGGTAGCATCCTGCTGCTTTTCTTACAGGTTTACATAAACTACTGGATCCCTGGTGAGAAGCTCCATCCTTTCCTTCTTCATAGTCCTATTAGTCCCAATCTCATTTTCCTGCCACAGCTTGTGTTCCCAAAGAAGGGTCAAGCTGGGAACTGAGTGCCAAAGTGGTAAAGCAGGAGCTACTGAAAGAGGAAAGGGGAGAAAGAATGCCTCTCCTTGCAGTTCTCCTAGGAAGTTCACAGCTGATTCCACACATACTCATGCACTTGCATATCAGGACTGGTCATCAGTATTTTGTTTGACATACAGCAACTTTATAATACTCAAAACACCCAGCCAGTGGTACACAAAGATCAGTATTTCAGTTTCGTTCACTGTAATGAGTAACTTAATATTACATGGATCGAGCAAGTCCTATTAAAACCTTCTTCTGATTTTTTTTTTTCTTTTTTTAAATCCAGGGATTTAATTTGAACTATTCTAACTTGTTCAGGTTTGAAGAGAGTCCCTTTTTACACAGTTAAGACTCACTACAACAAACCTTTGGTAGTAGAAACATTTACAGCTTCTACTATAACTGTGTTTTTAACACAGATTATTTTATTTCCATACCATTAAATTTACATTTGATTTCTCTGACATTTACTGGGATTAGCAACTAGATCAAATTATATCTTTAATTTTTGCAAACTAAAATGAGAAAAGGTCTTTGATGCGTAAGTGTTAAGACTTTCACATTTGAATTTCAGAAACAAAGTCATTAAAAGTAAGCTTAGCTGGCCATTAGAAACGGTAAAGGTGCATGACTAACAAGCCTGTGGTTGCATATTCTGTTACAAAAGAATAGTCAACTTCAGAAGCTCCCACCTTCAAATCCTGACTCTTGTCAAGTTACAGACCAGTTGCTCACTGTGCCAGTGAGGGAACTAAACCAACCAGGAACATCTCTTCCCACTCCAGCACCTGCTTATTTTTCTGTTTCCTCAGCCACAGAACCACACAAAAGCTCTACCAGCTAAACAGCTGTCCAGAACAGGAATGAAGTGGCTAAAGCAGCACTTCAGATGAACACGAGACCACAGTACATTAGATAATGGAACAAAAAAGGAAGTTTACTTCTATAAAATGAGTAGTATTCTGCATTTAAAAAAAAAATTAAAAAATCAAGTACCTTTAAAAAAGCTCAGCCATCACTTAGCTATCCTTCATTTTCAATTTTCCTCATCCGATTTCAATCATTTATCAATTACTTTCCATCTTTGTGAAGTATTTACATTGAAGTGCAGAATTAAATGAAGTTAGTCAATTTACAGAATTTTGAACTTCTTGTACTTACTTTTTTCCCTCCTTTTAATCTAACTGCAGTGCTTGGTAGACGGAGAGGTATAAAATGCTTTACATATATTAAGTCAAATTAAACCATGTATGGCATCCTTTCATAATACAAAGTACACCAAAGTAAATTCATAGTGTTATTATAGTTCCATCTTCTTCTAATGACTTATGCTCTGGATCTTGTACTTCATACTCCATGCTAATGCTGCCTGCTGAATGATTCAAGTTCATCTCATCGGAAGGAAGGAATCCATTTTGTGTTGCCTCATGAAGGAGTTCAATTTGTGTCAACGATTCCAGGCTCTCGCTGGTCGGCGCGGCTTTTGGAATCTGCTGTGGCTCACCGCTGTCCTCAATAACGATGTCTTCATCGCTCTCCTCTTCTTGCAAGAAATTTGCTAAAATATTTGGCGTGCTACTTGGAAGGCTGGATTCAGTAGACTGACCGGAGCTGCCAGAAGTCCGACTGTTCCTCACAACATTATTTCTCTGGTTTGCTGGTCTTACTGTAATGATCAGGTTACGGCTGTTTGCAATCATCATGTCTGTAACCTGATCAAGGCTTTTTCCTGAAACTTCTATTCCATTCACCTCTAGAACTTCATCGTTGACAGCCAGTAAGCCTGTGCTTTGAGCCAGACCTCCAGGGACAAGCCTAGATATGAAAATCCCTGGAACTTTCTCTAATCCATGTGGTGTCACTCTGACGCTAGAACCATCTCGGATATAGAAACCAAGGGGTTTGTCAGTTCCATATTTGTAAAGTCGTACCCTGCGATGGGTTTCGGGAAGAATATCTACATCTATAATAGAAGACACTGGTCTGAAGTCTTGGGGCATGCTAATGACAATGTGTGGTTTCTTCTTGTGATTATCCGGACGTAACACATTTGATAAGACATTCTTCTTCCTTGTCATAGTATCCGTACCAAAGGCACTGTAGTCTGCATCTTCTGTAAGACAGAGCACACTGATGATTAGATCATTTTTATGGGGTACATATCACATTGCTATAGTATTTTAGCTTAGCAGAACAAAACATCTAATCTAGAAGGTTTCTGTCTTGCTGTAGTAGAAACATTTCGCTTTGCGCACAAAACAAGAACTTTAATGTTATGAGAGTCAAAGTCCATAACACTTTTGGTTTCTTCTAGCAAAGAAAAGAGGGTACACAAAAAAAATAAAGCAAGTAGCAGTAGCCACACAAAGAACTATATTGTAGCTGCTTGAGACACCAGTTAGAATGGAAAGAGTGAGTGCATTCCTAGAAACATTTTATTCAGAGTAATTCCACTTGTTAAGTTTTTTCTCCTCAGGTTTCAGATCATTGGAAAAGAGAGAATGAAAAAGGGAAAGCAGCCAGTGTGCCTATTATTGCCTAGTCCCTGGAAGCCAGCCAAGTGACCTGGATTCAAACTCCAGAAAGCTTATTCCACTCTGCATTCTCTTCCCTGCCCCCATGCGATGTAGGTAAAATGGCTGTGGAGCAGAAACAAAGAGATCTTGCACACAAATACTTCAAGCAAAACTGTTCACACAGGCAATGCCCTAACTGCCACAGCTAGATACAGAGGCATGCAAATGGCATATGCAAGTCATACAAATACTTCTAATGGAAAAGAAAACATCTTCTGCAGAAGCAATGACGACGTCTGAAATGCCCGTTTACCAAGAGACGCTTCCATTTTTTATTTTTAACATGCTATAGCTCTCCAGAAAACAATGAGACAAATGCTTTGAGGATCAAGTTTCCTTGGATTTACACTTGTATTTCTGCAACATTGCACAGATATTTTTTCTGCAGTGAATAGAAAAAAAAAAAAGGAAGCAGAACTGGTTTACACTAACCCTGGGACTTGGAGAAGCTGGGATTGCTTTGTATTATCACATTAAGATGCCATTGGTGCAGCCAAGAAAGTAAAAGAATTGCTATACATTTCAATTTTGAATTGAAAGGAACACGGAAATGCTGTCCTAGTGTGAAATTTCAGGAGAGCTGTCAATTGCTGATGAAAAAAGTACACAGTGAGAGCTGGTAAGTCAGAAGGGTTTTTTTTCTAGGCTAAGAGAAGATCTACAGACATATACCACTTATATTTGGATTCTTCAAATGCTTTAAGCAGAACAGACCAGAGAGGGGAGTTCTGAAGCAATAGTCTAACACTATTCCAGCATGTTATACTATCTCCCCCCTTCCCTAGGCATTAGGGTTGCTGAAAACAAGAATAGTTTAAGAATAAAATGATTAGCCTATTAGGGCAGCCTTGGAGTTCGTATTCTAAAAGATAAAGGACAACAGGAAAAGAAACAAATTTAAATCAGCCTGCAAAAAAAAAGAGTTTTGTTATAAACTCGTACCTTATGTGTACACAACAGTAATAAAATAGTTCATCAGCATGGTTTAAAAGTGTCCTGATGATGGCCTCATCTACACTTAATTTTTTCTTTGTTTAAAAAGATATTCACAACTGGAAGGAGATAAAGATGTTTGCTGAAGACCAATAATCTTGTATATTGAAGCTTACAGATAAAACTGTTCCACAACGTGACACGAACGGGAACTATTTCTAAGAGAGGCAAGTCTACATGGCCATACAACATTCTGGAGTTGCTTTTGTGACAGTCTCAGTTACTCTGGGAGGATACATGCCCCTCTAGAATATTATACCCACCTTGCATAGTAGATTTTTACTTCCACTGTTTCTCACATTTGGCCATCTTTCACCCAGCTCGGTGTTTCTGCAAGAGTTACTGCACTGACACAAACTGTTCTACATGTTACTTTAGCACAGACACCACACAGGCTTCGCTCTCACTTCATATGAAGTGCAAACTGACAGCACCCAAGGGATTTTTCTCTCCCATTTCACCCACTGGGACAGCCTCTGCAAAATCTGCTTTCCCACCTTCTTAGGATCATCAGGTAAAAATGAAGCTAAATCAAGGAGGGGGTCAGCAAGACCTGGATGAAGTTTAACGAAGACAAGTGCAAAGTCCTGCACCTGGATGAGATAAGCAGAGTGCCCCGTAGAGGCTGTGATCTGTGTGACTGGGGACCTGAAAGGGTCCTGGTGTGGACAAGCTGAACAGGATTCAGCAGCACACTGGGGCAGCAACAGCAAACCAGACCCTTGGGCTGCATCCACAGGGGCATTGCTACCAGACAGATGTGATCAACCCACCACTTGGTGCTTGTCAGGTTGCACCTGGAATAGTGTGTCCAGTTCCAGTCTTCAGAATTCAAGAGAGATATAAATAGACAGGAGAGGGTCCAAAGGAAGGTCACTGGGATGATCAAAGGGCTGGAAAACCTGCCCTGTGAGGAAAGACTGACATAGTTAAGTGTTTTCTCTCTAGAGAAAAATATGGCTGGAGGGAGCCCCACTACAGTTTTTTCAGTACATAAAGGGTAGCTGCCAAGAGTATGAAGACACATGGAGAAGATGAAGCAATGGATACGAGATGCACTGGGAGAGGTTTCATCTCAGTATAAGTCAGGTTGTTGGTTTTTTTTTCCCCACCCCCTTATAGTGAGAACAACCAACCACTAGAAGAACCTCCACAGGGACACACTGGAGTCCCCATCACGAGAGGTTTTCCAGATGCCATTGGATAGGGTGCTAGGTAATCTCATCTAGGTTCCCTTTCCCATAAAAGGTTGGACCAGATGATCTTTCAAGGCACTTTCCAACCTAGGCTGTTCTACAAGTCTATGAATAGTACAAGGAATAAAGGAAGGGAGAAGAAAACAAAACCAAAAAATGCCTTAGAACACTAGATGATTGTTAATAAAGGAAAGAATTTTTTAGTTTGAGAATCTGAAAGGTTCTCTCAGAAAAGCATAGAATTACATTTGTTCCTTAGAGGTTGAAGAGAAAAAATAATTTAAGTTTAAAATAACATTAGATCTCCACATCAAGCAAGAAGGCTTTAGACATAGCCTAAAATCTGTTCTTCAGATGCCTAAGAGTGTTAAGTCAGTTGTATTGAAGAGCGGGTGATTAAAAAAACAAAACAAAAGAAACCACACAACAAAACACAATAAATCAGAGCTACTAAACCAAACCACAACAGGTAGACTGTGTCTGAAGTATAAAACCTCCAAATATTTTCCTTGCAAAATGCTATGTGACTGACTGAAGATTAGATGTTAAAAATCCTATACTCCACTACTGAAAACTAATATGATTTTTCAGACAACATGGAACAATTCTTTTAAGGTTTGCTTAAAATTTATGATCAAAGAAAAAAGTGTGACAAGTTTTGCCCTTATCTCTACTGACAACCCATCCAACCAGTTAGACATCTGGTTGTTACATTGGGAGGATTTTTGCAATTCAATTAGTTGCAATAGCTTCTCTTTTTTATTTGGAACAACAATTACTTACAAAACAAATAGAAAATGGCAGTTAGGAAATAAGGTACCAGACAGAAGGGCCCTGCTTTAGATATCTTTTACTGTTGAATGCGAACTAATACAATGGCAGCAAGAAATTGATAGCAGAGGTGAAGATTTTAGACAAACAATAGACAATGGCGACTTGAATATTAAAATTAAGAATGAGTACAAAGGTTATTTCTGGTTCAGGTCATGGATTTCCCCCTCCCCCACCAGCACCTGGTATGCATCTTCATGATCTCAAAAACTACATAAAAACATTTTTTGTGCAGCCTATGCCTAAGTATCATAGATCTCTAACACTTTAGAACTGTGATTTTTAAGGCTGCACAATCAGTGGTAAATTAAACAAGACTACAGAGGAAAGCATTGCAAGGACCTGAGGGATGTTGCACAGATAAGAAGTGTCACTTTGCCTCATTTCAAAAGCTTCAGTTCTTTTTGGTTAGTAGTGGTGACAGCTATTTCTAGGCATTTACCACCACATTGCTCCAGAAGAACTCTGGTGTTTAGAAAGTTCTCCAGAAAGACAGTAAGCTGGAAGCATTTTGACTGATTAGTTCCATATTATTTAGACCTTAAGCCATATTGTGCCTTTTTTTTTTAGGGTAATCTCATCTAAAGAAAATAGAAAAAACTGCACATGCCTAAGTTATATGTGCTAGAGTTGAAGTCACTGATGGAAACTCTAGGATAGAGGCACTAACATGTTGATACGAGTGAAACACTAGGTTTATAATGCTTTTACTACAAGAGTTGGTTTAAAACTAGGACACCAGAAAAGAATATCAAAACATTGTCAGTATTGTTCTTACAAGTGCTCTTCTACATGCATTACAACAATAAAAGGTATTGAGTTTGGGGTTTTTTTTGCCTTAAATTAGAAGTGCACACATTCAGATTCTTATCAGAGAAAGAAAGTATCTGGTATTTTACACATTCTGTCCTATCAAATGTACGTCGTATTTTACATCCCCAGCTTGCCACAGTGGGCAGTCAGGCCTCCTCACCTCCACAGCAGGCCACATACCAGGATCCCTCTCCTGTCACTCAGGCCTCCTGTGCCTACATGGTAACTTTGGCACATAGTGGATATACAAACAGACACATTTGTTACATCCAAGGATTTACTGTGTCCTGCAAATGCCCAGTAAAAACATGGTCTTTACCCAACAGTCAGATCTAGAAGCATTCACAGCTTCCCACACCCACAAGAACTGATAGTTCACAAAAATCATCATCACCCAGCCTGCCTTCTCACAACTATCAGCTGATACGGCTTAAAACTTTTGTCCAAATCAAAATTTTCAGTTAGTTGAGAAACAGGGAGATCAGCTGCAAAAAGGGCTGTCTTTGAAAGAAGCATCATGTAAATATATCTGTATGTGAACTAACAGATCCAAAAGTGCTTTTTAAACAAAAACCATGACCAGAAAAGCATTGGAAGAGATACAGACTTTCAAAGTCTCTTTCAAATGACAAACACACAGAAATCTTAACTCTGCCATGGTGCTTCTGATTTTAGAAACTTAACTCTTAAATTACACAACATGTTGTTGAAATAAAAGCATCCCAAAATTGCAAGCTATATGTCAAAACATTTAAACTGTAATGCACCAGAGGGTAGCTGTTTTGCAATTTTAGTAGTCTAAAAACTCAAAACAAGCACAAAACTTACAATAAAGTTGCATAATTTGTGGGGACAAAAAATATAGCGGAAGGTTGATGAAAAACTCATCTCTCCAAACCTCAGCCAAGCAGCATGACTCTGTTTAACCTCTCTTCCACTGCTAAACAAATTCTCTAAAGCAATATTCTCAAGTACAAAAGCATCATTGTTCTGGCACCTAGCTAATCAGTTTAAAGCTGCAGCGGAACATATTTTGGCATAAAGCCAAAGGACAAGGTGTTAACTACAGATAGTGTTAAGGGGAATGTCCACCTAGTGAAGAATGAGTTTTTTTCTCAAGAGTTTCAAGCTCAAGGTGGCACCAATCTGGATAACCTTATTACATGAAATTTCAAACAAAAGCCCACAAGTAACAAGTCTCCTTTCTAGTTAACACTGGGACAGATATATGCAAATAGATCAGGAAAGCATTTTAAAGCAACCTAGAGTTACCCCGAAGAATTATTTTCAACACCCCAACCCCCAAGTCATTAGCACATGGGGAAATAGATACTATTTAGCATTTTTTGAATAATACCCAACAATTCTGGTCTCTTTAGTCACAAGTTATAACAAAACACAATTTTGGGAAACTAAGCTATGTTTTTAGGGAGAGAACTCAGAAGAGCTAGCATATTCCATAGGATTGTTTAAAAAAGCCAACTCCTCTTACTTTTCACCAAAATAAAGCCTCTCAGTGAAAGAGTCTAAGAAAAGGCATGAATGGAGTAATGAACTCACTTTTTACTCTACACACCCATGTACGTGCAGAATTTACAGGAGTTATACATTGCAGTTTAATATCCTGCAAGTGAGTTTTAAGGACATTATAATGAAATACATATTTTGTTACATTACCTCTATTTTTCTTCTATTTACAGTGCAAAAGTCTCCCACACTGAACTACCCTTAAGGGCCTGCGTGCTCTATGTCCCCCCCACTATTTTATCTTCAGTAACATTTTTCTCACAGACAGAGTGACTCCCATACATCTGGATTTAATCATGATACATCACTTTAACCTTTAAATTCCAGATGTCAACAGTACCTGTTAATCTGTTAAACTGCAGAATGAAATTCCAATAAGCAACTGTTTTCCACAAACTAATAGCTGTTCTTGACTCATGCAGTATCAAGCTCCAGTTTAGATTTAGCACTGGAGCAGTTTAAAATATTTTCAAGTAATTTAGTTAAATACAATTAGGTAAGTCTAAGGGGAACAGTGTGATTTGATTTCATACCAGTACAGGTTCTCTTACCACATTAACCAATACACATAAATGCTCAGGACAGACAACTTCCTAGCTTTCATAAATGAAGAGTCAAAATTGGACAGAAGTGTGTTTAGTCTGACAAGATTTCTGAAATTTCAGTCACATATCACAACTGTCACTTATTAATAACATTGCAAAAGCATCATGTTGTTCTCATTTCAACTCCTTAAAGTGTTCCTTGGATGCAGTATACTAAGAACTTAATACTATTTACCCGAGATTTCATTGTAGTCTGCTCAGACCTTATGCTATCTTTCCATGAATTGCATGGGGCTTCTAAAGAGGCCAGACATTATAATAAAATTTCCTATGTTTTAAGACGGCAAAAACTTTCTCTTCCCCCCCCCACAATGGCTTTTTGCGAAAGATCTTAACAACTGTTATTGCTGGAAATAAAAAAGAATAAATAATTAAATATATTTCATTAGAAAACCCACAGAAATTTTTCCACTGATTTAAGAGAAAGTATGAAAGCCACAAGAAGCTTTGCAGGTGGGAAAGTAACTTGTGTCACTTACAACTTACAGTTCCAACACAGCACAGACCAAAGCTGCCCCACCGATAGCAGGTATTTTTTCAGAAGTTTGATTTTCAATTTCAGAGGTACAGCCAATAAAGATTTGAGCAGCCAAATGAATTTATGACAGCTAACCAAATTATACTGCAGAACTTATGACACATCTAACCAATTACAGGCAAATTAACACAAATAAAATAAAGAATCAAGTTCTTCCCTTATTTTCCATCAAACAAACCTCTGTCCTATATGGCAAAGGTGTTAATTGAATCAAAACCTCAAGTTAACAGAAATGAGCAGTGGTCACAACTAATTCAGCACAGCTCTGGAACACATTCAGCACAGCTCTGGAAGTGCTGGACTCAGATGTCAGTCTGAGTACTTTACTCCCAACAACTCTATAGCCAGGGGACTCTTTTCTCAATGGGAAGGTGATGACAACTGATACTTTCTACATAGCTTTTCCTGCTATCAATTCTTAGGATGATAAATTTAAGTGGGTTAATCTTATTTTCAGTTCTTTTAGATATTATATCAAATTTATTATCAATTCCTTGCACAAGAGAAATAAGAAATAAAGCATGACAGATTAAAGGGACAGTGAAAGTATAAGATGTCACAAATGTAACACTAGTAACAATCTAAAAGCATATGGTGTTAAAATATAAACTCAATAATCCCAGACTGACAAAGTGGCTTATCTGTTCTCGTCATATGGCTACTGTAGGAGATTAAAGGGCATCATAGACCTTTTCTGCCTCCAGGTTCTATTAAAGCAAATAGTTAATTCCTTTGGCAATTCAGGACTGAAAACACAGGCCTTACTGACTATACTATCCTCAATACAAACAAAACAAACACATTTTGCCAGCAGCACAGAAGCTGGCAAGCAGCCATGCTGGGTTTGAATATTTTATTGTGTGTCAGGCTGTTGTGGAGCTTATTAATTTTTTGGAGTGGGAAAGTTGATAAAAGCTTCTGATGCCCAAGTATTTTCCAAGAAAAATAAGCCTGTCTTAGCAACAACCAGAAGCTGTGCACAGATTTATGAAATAGCCAGGGAAGAAGCAGTCTGCTGTTCAAAGATCAGCTGACTGGTTTATTGTACTAGGAATTGCACATGCATGTGCTCATACACAGGCACACACAATGCACGCACACTCACACTTCTAAGCAATGAGTGCAGAAATCAGGTTTTCTTGACTTCTCTGGATAAAAACAATTTCAAATCACATCGCTAGATTTCTCCCCTCCCCTTCAGTTCGATATATTGAATATGCTCTGCTGGATAAAAAGAAATACAACATCAATTTTTTTGTTTTCCTCCTTCATAAACAAAAACTGACACTATAAAAAGACAACCAGAACTTGGTGCCTAGAAGACATACCATACCAGGCAAAACAACAAATCGAGCCACACTCACATTTGAGGTATGCTATATGAAGTAAGCTTCTCATTTTGAAAGCTCCAAATTGTTTGGGTTTTTTTTAGTCATGTGATAAGACTAGCATATTACGAAGTTAGTCTTTAATTTATACTGATATTTAATACTTCATATAGAAAGGAATCTTGAAAGTCTTAATGGCTTCTTTTCTTGTCTGATCAAGATTGCAATTTCAAAGTGAAAGGCATCCAACATACAGAGAAGAAAACCCTAAAAATTTAAAGTTTGTTTTCACTTGCTTACATAAAACTAGAGATTTATGTAAGCTAGAGATTTAACTTGACTTTAACTGAACTAAAGCAAAAAAGCATGAAGTATAAATAGGTTGCCTGAGGAAGCTCTTGCAAGAGAGGCGAGTTGCGAATACCTTACATGATCCGCAATTAGGAGGGAATTCAACGTGATGAAATAGGACTGAAGGGGTTTTTCCTCCATACGTCACATTGTTTACTGTAAGCCAGTGTGACTGGATAAACAGATGATTTGCAGACTTCAAGCACACTTACCTTTTCTCTGAATGAAAATCCTGAGTAGAGGATTGGCTGTGGAAACTGCTTTATGATAATTGTCATCATTATTGATAGGCAGCAGATCTCCATGAATGTCCGTGTATCCCACTAGAACATCAACATTTGGTATCTTGTGCACATGCTGCAGTAATCCATAGAACTCCTCAAACTTTCCAGGTTTGGATCTCTCCAGAGAAAATCGTCGAAATTCTGCTCCAAACTACAACAAAATATATCTTATGTCATTAACATGCAAATCTAACCACCTCAAAGCAAGAGAATGATTTGAATGCTGAACAAGGAATGTTATGGAATTAGAAGTAGACTGAAAACTACAACCAAAAATTTTGAAATGGCATAAAAAGGTCAGTTTAGACTGGGGAGTTCTTCTTCGAAGGTTGTAACTATTTTTGGTCTTGATAAAACATATACTTTTGAATATGTAAAAGTTGTTTTCATTGTTCCATTTAGGTCAAGGCATTCACTATAATATGGGACCTCAGCACTAAGGTGACAAACCCCTGCAAAAATAATTGCAGAATTCTTAAATACTTATGAAACAGTCATGCTCTCAGTAAGGGACAGAAGTTGTACCCAGCAGTGATGTTGGTGGCTCAGAACAAGATTATGATTAACCTCCCATTATATGTGACTACCTGGAACTTTGATTCAAAGACATTTCAGTGCGCTTTAGAACGGTATGTGTAGATTGTTACACAGCTACGGGTAACCCGTGCACAATTTTCAGATTGCCTAGTTGTTTGGACAAGACATGAAAAAGCCACTTTGACCTGAAGACTACAAAGAATGGCTGCTGCTTTTAAGTACCAACTACATGAGGTAAATCTTTAGTGAGCTGGTCTCAAGTAAATTCTGCTCTTACCTAAAGAGAGATATAAAGGAGGCAACCAGCCACTACTCCTTAAGAGCATTCAGAAGATTTGCCTGCACGATCAAGACTCAAATTTTGATTGCACAGTCTTTTAAAACATTATTGTTTCCAAGGTATAGTACAGGCAAGAATCAGAAAATATGAAAAAAAAATAACCACTCCTAAATCACCTATGTAACAAACAATAAAAAACAATGCTAAGAATCTTTTGATGGAGGCAGGCATAAGACTAACTGGGCACAAATAAGAGTGAGTATTTGATGTAGATTAAACTGTAATTTTAGCATGCATAACTGGTAAAACTATAATGTTCTGCCCAACATTGGCATGACCCAAAGGAAACAGAATATTTGATAAGAATTACTCCCAAGCCTCCACATCAGGCCCACATAACTTACCAAAGATGCTAAGAGGAATCGAGAGAGCAGCAGCCGGGTTGCTAAAAGCAAACCGGCTTGTAGAAGAATTAAAAGTGTGACTACCTGGAACTTTGATTCAAAGACACAAACAAAAAAAACACAACCAAAAACACACAAAAAAACCCCAACCAAAACAAACAAAAGACAGTTGGTGGCATTTATTGCAGACCTACGGTGAAAATAAGGACCTGAAATGACTCTTTAGCAAGTTTAGTTTTAAGCAGAACAAAAGGGCACGTGGAACAAAATACTGACTGAAAGTTTGAGCCTCGGTATCGCATCCTCGGGTATACGTTACACCCAGTAGATGTGAAGGTGCACATTACCAACTCGCTAGAACAACCCTCACCTCACATTCTATTACAGCCTTTTGGAGAATAAAAGCTTTTGAGTTCTCACATACAAATAAAGGAATGAAAATAAGGAGACAAGGGCCCCGTTGTTAGCACATTAACACCAGACTAACTCGAACACCACACAGCAAATCCAGCTACACCTTCCAACACTCCACCCTCCTTCAAAAGTTTGAAATAAAGGAATTATCCGGGAACGTTTTTCTTGAAATACTCCAATTACAGTAACATTAACTAACAATAAGACAGCAGGGAAACGCCTGCCAGAGGAACTCCCACGACGTAAGAAGCAGCAGGCTTAGCCATGACGTCAGTGAAAGACTTTACCCCGTCTCTCTCAAATCTTTCTTCAGCTGTGTGAGATATGAAAGCCAAGGGAATTGTCCATGCATTGCATCATTTTCAGTTCTTTGGCTTCAAAAGACTATGTAGCTTAAACGCAATTAGGTGATAAAAGCTTAAAAAGCCAACAGCCTCACTATCAATTTGGAGATGTTGAATCCTACAGCAGCAAGCATACAAAGGGCCAGGGAGTCAAACATATACTTTTTTTTTTCTAGATGGTGCAAACACCAAGCAACTAATAATCTGGTTATTTCCTTAGTTGCCATAGGGTCCACACTATTATAAAGCAGATAAAAAAAAGACAAAAGAAAAACTTTACAGCTTCACGGTTTATTTTAACACCCTGAAATGTTTTCATTTTACATCAAACGTTGCTCTCCATTCCATTAAATTTGCTGCACTTACAACTAAGTAGTTTAGAGGAGATGAAAGATTGGAATAGACTAATTTAAGAAGAGAAAGCTTTCTGCCACCTGAGCTCTTTACAAATGCGTGCTGTTACACTGGTAACTCATCTGGGAAAATGCAGTACAAGCAGCGCCAGCACACTAGAAGTTACTGGAGATACCCCCTTAACTAAGACTTACTTATGAGAGACATCTTCTAAGTCTTCTGTAACACTGCACACCGCTGCTGTAGGTCTCCAGTAACAACAGAACATGGACTACAGCAACTCTATCTGTCTTATCAGTATATTAATTTCATTCTGAAAAAGAATTTTGTTCTGAGTCATGGGTGGGAATACACACCCGAATTTTACATAGAGGGGACTAAAAGTTCATGTGGGGACTCTCACACCATCACCCCGAACTCTAGTCTGGGGCATAAAACTTCATTTTCTATAATGAGAGAAAAAGCTACCTGGAATTAATATGCTGTGGGGGTTCCCCAGGGCAAGTTCAGACCCGTTTCCCAAATGGAATGGACTAGACTAACAAAAGGATTCTGCTCATAGAGCTGCAACTACAGTTGGGCTGCGCTGGCACAGCTTTGTCAGTCGGTGCACGATTATTGATCTGGGGGATCTAAATAAAGAGCTGTACATTGCTTTCAAAGCCTAGACCACTCCACAGTAATGGGCCCTCCCACACAAGCCTTCCTTCTTCCTCCTCAGAATTCATTAGTTTCATAAAAGGAGGATGACTCCTATGCTCTATCATTTCAAGGTGCTGTTCAATAATGCATTAGCAACAAGCAAGTTCTAGGAATGCCTTGAAAACCTGCTTCATAATATGCACTTAAGAGCCAGTCACTATTCTTTAGAACTTCTACACTTCTCTGTAATGAACACATCACACTGGTGATCCCCAGATACATTTTAAATCAAGGAAGCACACACAACGGGGGAACTGTAAGCCTAGAGTTTTGGGTTAAGGCAACAAGTATTTTGTTTATAAATACATTTTACTCATTGTTTTCAATCTTACAAGAACATAGGTAAAAAAAAGATTTCACCAACCCCAGAAACAGCTATGCTTAATTAGTATTTGAAATCATAGCTAACAACTATTCCCAAGCTCTCTGGTTTTGTCCACGTGAAAGTTAATTTAACACTTCAAAGAAATCATCATCATTCAACCTCTAGACACCAACCATACATTTTCTAGAACTTTCAGCACTATGTTATGCTTAAAAAAAAAACCCACAAAACAAAAAACCCAAACAAGCCACAAAACACCACCACAAGTCCTGACTGCTTTGCCTACTTGATTAGCAGAAAAGGGAGGTACAGAATCTAAACAGGCTGCAGACCTGTTTAAAAAAGCGGTATTTTTTAAAGAGAGAGATTTTCTCACAGTGGAAGAAAACACACTGACACAGAGCTATGCTTACAATTTACCTAGACAATAAAGAGAAGGTTTTAAATACACGTGTGTAACTTGAGTTAACTAAAAGATTGACACTTCACTGAATACTGCACATCCAACACTTTTATAATTAACTGCAGAATGACATACCAACAAAATGGTACAACTATAAAGCAGAACAGAAAATGTAGTGTATTTTTCAGAACATCAGTTTTGTCAGCATGAATTTGTTTAACCAGCACATGAAAAATTAACGACAATAGGAAGAACAGATGCAGATTCACCTAAGATAGAATTTACTGAATTGTGCAAAGCCCTCGCAACCAGAAACTGTTGGTGTAAGCTGTAACACAGATACTCACAGAACAACTGCCAGTATAAAATTCTCAGAAAGCCTCTAAAAGATGGCAAGCTCTACTTTAAGTCAGAGCTTTCCTCTACCAAGTAACGCAAGCCATGCTCTACCGATTAAAACAAAGCAACACCAAAAAATCTACACTACAGAAAGAGTCACTAAATTAAGCAGCTGTACTATTTTTATAATTCCGATGAAGGGCGAGTTTTGGAGTTGAATCACAAGTCCAAGTATCTCCTTTGGCTCAGATATCCCAAACTTTCCCCAGCCAACTACTTCTCGGGATGCTTTTTAGTCTACGCAGAAACTAAGGGGCCAAGTCTACTAACCTGTTGTGGTAAAACACTTCAAAAATACTTTTTTTTTTTTCACCCCCCTGCAGACAGCAGATGCGGTAAGTGACACCACCGCCTAACTCCCACCGCCTCAGCCCTGCAACTGGAAAGCAGCCTGAGGAAAGCGGAG
>VWZY01004511.1:106269-116575 GCA_013399075.1 Chloroceryle aenea | reverse complement strand
CTACTGTATGCCCCAGGTCTAGAGAGGAACTTGTATGAGGCGCACTACATGCAATACAGTAGTGAGCATCTAGCTTGGTAAAACTTTCCTCAGATCAGAGTTTTGATAGTGTTTAGAAGAATTAAAGGGCTTCCTTGAGATGACAGATCCTGTATCCCTATCTAGCACTCAATTCTCATGGTGGCTGGTAACTGCAGTAAAGCAGTGGTGTTTCTGTTAACAGCAGGGAGCCAAGAATGGAGAAATATAGGTCAAGCAGTGAGTTATGTAATGGCATTCCCTAAGGGGTAGTATAAAGATGAGATGATTTCCGTCTGTCACGACAAAAAGCAGCCGTGCAGTTGCTCTCCACTGTTCACTGTAGCCCTGGGTTCCTTAGGAGCAATCCAGGCAGGCAGTTGGGACCCTGTAATATCAGATCCACCAATATCATTTTATTCCCTTCACAGCTAATTCCTTCACAAATACTCCTTTGCAATATCCTCATAAAGAAGCTGAGAAGTGGAGTAGAGCCATTATAGCTGGAAAGGGAAACCAGAATCTGGCCAGAACTGGATTTTGGAAGGTGACTGGCTGGTGACAATCCAAAGTTACATGGACAGAAAGTCTGGCAAAGGACATCAGCCAGCCTTTAGTGACTAAAGGTGCTTAAGGTCCTGGGTTTAATTCTGATCGTAGGGTGGTGCCTCCAGAAATACAAAAGGGTCATAGGTATTTATGAAATACCAGGCTTTATACACCTTTTTCAACTTCTCCAATCCTGTTACCAGTTTATTCTCCCTGAGCACAGACTTCTTTAAACTGGCATGTCTTCAAAGATAAAGTGCCTGAAAACCATACATTTCATTCAACTCAACTTTTTAAGGGAAAACCAATGAATGCATTTAATCATTAGTAATTTAGAGGATCAGAACACTAAGACTATCTTGTTTTCTTTGTCACTAATACAGGACGTACTGTAAGTGTAGTTAGCAAACTGATGTATACTTAACTGATCTCAATATGAATTTAGCTGTTTCAAATTAAATAATAAAATTTGTTTCACAGGGAACTTAAAATTCAATTATTATTGGAAAAGTAACTGTGGCAGTGATATTTCATCAGATAAATTCTTTCCATGAATTCATCCCTGATCGGCTTGATGGAATAGCAAAAATGCAATGATTTTTTGTAACTCTTGCTACTCCAAGATGAGTTAAGTGAATGCAATAGCCCTTGCAAATTACTCTGGCCCTTGTATCATGAATTAAGGTCCCTAGTAGAGTTTATATGTTGAGGTATAAAATACCCATAATAACTTTCATTGGATTATAGTATGACTTCAAGATTGATGACTGACTTGTCAGGATTGTTAGCGATTAAAAAAACTGTTCACTCGTTGACTTAAAATTCAGTTGGAGCTCTAAGCTTTTATTCCTGTTTTTCTTCATTGAAAGATCCCTATAATTTCAAGTAAGGTCAGTAAAATCTATTTGTCCTCTAAAGCTCAGAGAGCCAAGGGCTGCATGTTTCGATACAGGTAACTAATAATGCGGGCACGTGAATTTAACAGATACTTTGGCCTTACATGATCCCGACTCCTCATCTGTAAAATGGTGATAACACAGTAATGTTTACATCAGACTGAGGACATGATAAGAAATCAGTATAAATCTTTATTATGTAGGAGTTATGTTTATGACTAGGGAATGAACTTTTTCCTCTTAGCTGAATACTTCCCTCATTTCATATGGTAGGAGCAGTGGTAACAAAGCAATCGTCACTTTGTTAAAAAAAAAGCTGGCTGGTAGAACGTGTGCTCACCACCAGCTTTCTCCAACCATTGTAGAAATGTTTTAAAACTTCTAATTCTAAGCCATGCAAAAATATCAGTAGCTAATATTCTGTGCACCTCTGAAGGTGAAAAGGGTTGTTTGATTACATGTATGTGCAGATCTCTGCTTCACATTCTTGTAGACCAGAACAACAACATAACTTCCTTCTTTCAGGATAGTTAATGTTCTGGCCCAGAATTATAGCACCAGATGTGTTGCCACAGAAACAATTTAAAGGGAGAAGAAATTGTGAGCAAATTGTCTTTCTAGTGGAAAGTGGTTTAGAACCTCTCACTGGTTTCTCTGCATCTTGTATGTGTGCACAGCAGAGAATAAGGGAGAATTTTGCTTTTTTGTTTCCTACATCTGTTAGCATTTTAAAATTCTCTATACAGGGTTGAAAATTGAGAAATATTCTATTATGGGCATGAGTTATGTACCTCAGAGACTTTTTTTTTATTAAATACTGACTCATTTTTAGAAACTTTTTCCTTGAAAAGTGTGCATTGTGCTAGCTGATTTACTTAGCTCCACTCGCAACATGCTTTGGAAAATATTTCCAATAACAATTGTTTCTGTGAAAGTAAGGAAACATTTGACTACATAAAATTATTCCAGATTTTGATGCTGAGAATTAGTAGCACATTCTTACTTACTACACTCGACATGCTGATGAAAAGAGGGAATGTATACATGAAATATTTTGATTTAATCTCGCCTAGGAAGCCTTAGAGCAGCCAAAGCTCTTGATTTTAGCTAGCATTTCTTTTTCTCAGAATAGTTGCCACAGGATACTCTATTCAACATATCCTTTTCACAAATATTATGAAAATATTTGACAGAACAAAATACAACATGAATTACCTTAATATACCCTTCTAATTTTTTTTTGACCACAAAAGGGCATCTTTATTCTAGAGTTTTGCATACTGTTTGGGGTCAAATAATGAGAAAAGAAAGCATCCAGGAAGGCAACAGCTACAGCAGAACAGGTTGGCACATGTAATCATTGTGTCAGAAACTTTCCCAATGTGTATACATCTAGTATTTGCAAAAAGAGATCTTTTTACTGTACAATTTATGCTGATTTTTGATCAAATGAATTTAAACTAACAAAAATGCTACTGGAACTGTGTCTGCACTAGGATTTCAATTTTATCATAGACATATAAAATACAGCATCTGTACCTAACATTGGTGGGCATTTCTTGTATAAACTTGACTTAAAAATCTGGGAATACTTTAAAAAGGCCAAGCTCCACACATAAAGAGACTTGTTTCCATGGTTCTTTGTCATTCATGCATTTGGAAGGTCTTTCTCCCTGCAAATTTTGAAATACTGCTGGCTGGGTAGCTGAAGGAAGCATAAGTGCATTCATCTTCTCAAAAGCCAGGGTGAAGTTCATGTCCCTTTGGAGTGATGGAAAAAAATTACCATATGCATCTGTGTGCATAATGCTACCCTGTGATTGTGGAGGGTAATGGACATAAAATGTTATGCTGAGAAGCCTTCTGTTATTATTTGTTCATTTGTTCAGTATTTTCCCTCTGTGATATTTTTTAAAGTCTTTTTTTCACATAGGCATACTTTTAAATGCCCCTCAGTTTGAAAATACACCGTTTATTCCCCTGGTTACTATTTTTTTATACAGATCTGAGATCTTCACTTTTCCATCACTGAAAATTGTTTGTAACAGAAGTATCGGACTATATCCAGGTATACAAGTGTTAAGGAGCAGTTACTTCTGCTTACAAAAATAGTTTGACCTTATTTTAAGTGTCCTACAAGAATAATCTTTGGCAGTCTATCAGTTTTGGAACTAAACCGCGTGCCATGTCACACATTTGTGTTTTGGCAAGTTCACAGGCATGTACATCACCAAACGAGATCTGCCATAGAGATAAGGAATTCATTTCTCTTTTGCATTCCTTATTCAGGCAGAACTCCAATTCTGGGTGTGGAAGGAATGCAGAGCTGGGCCTACAGCTTGTGTCTGCACAGGTTAGAAATGAACTTTCAGTGTAAAATTTGGATCTGAATCTGCATCCATATTTTGCTAGAAGACCACAGATATTTGAATCCAGGTTTCTGGTTTGGGTGCTCTTTGGGGTAGAATCATTCCTTACGTTTGCAAGCTGATCCAGACGTCCCCTTAATTAGTTCACATCTCTCCTGTTTGATCCCATGAGAAGATAGGTTAGTCTTTCTTTAGGCTGCAGTGCTTTCCCAGACAGACATTGTAAACTAGAAATATATAGGTACTTAACAATTTCTTTAAAATGTCCTTTGGGCCTGAAATTTTTTGTGCTTGGTTTCAATCCAGTATTGAATAAGACTGGAAAGTCTGAATAATGTCAGTTCAGCTGCATTTGAGTTATTCAAGTGCATTTTAAAAATATGTACTTTCCACTTACATTTTTTCCATAATTCGCTGCACTTACATAATCTCTTTTTATTATTTAAATTGCCACAGACTTGAAGAGGGAAAAATTATCCCCCAATACTAGGATTCAGCAGATAAACAGGGAGGTGATTGAAAGACCTCAGTGTGTTTTAAAATCTTGATGTTTACTGCTTCAGTGTTAGCATGAATAGGTTTGTATTTCTCCTAGTGCAGACCAAATACAATATAGAGAACCCTCAGTTTACTTGTGCACTGAACTTCTGCAGTTTTTACATTATGTAACTGAAATTTTACAAAAATAGTTTAGAAGGTTTCTCCAGATTATAAGGAAGGATTTTGTTTGACGAGATCTGTAAATTTTAAGTAGTAGGCCAAGGTTTTGACACACGGAGATATTCCAAATGTCTGTGCACCTGTTGGAGCAATTATTACAAGAGTGTGGGTGTTGGGTAACTGTGAAAATGTGGCTAATAGTTGATCTGTACAGAAAGTTCACAGGCTTTTCTAGAGATTTTAAGGTAACTGATCTGTAGGGAGTTAGTCACCTGGGGTTTACAATGGCAGAGAGAGAAAAGAGCAGGTAAAATGGATGGATCCTGTCTAAAAATGCATTGGTTTAATTCTATCAGTAACATCACAGCTTCAGCATCACTATACATTTGTTGTGTAGATAGATCCAACTGCACACTACTGTGTGCCTTTTTTCATGCCTTTAGTACAATAGTATATGGCCAGACTGTTATGAAATCCTGTCTCTAGGCTTTTGTTATTCACTGTCTGAAATGGAAGCCCACACAGTGATCTTGAAGGTAATGCCACCTTTGAAGAGAGTCCTCCATGTAGAAAGCTGACAGGAAATACTACTTTAATTAACCACAACTCCCACTGAGACAATAGAGCTATCCTTTGTGTAACTCCACTGAAGTCACTGGATCTTGTTCCTAATTCCACTGAGGCCAGAGTTGTGCCCCTCCCTTTTTCTGAAGTGTTCACATGCCAATGTGTTGTGCAACCACTGTAATTTGTTAACAAATAAAGAAGAATTTAAATAGCCTTAGAAAATAAGCGCAGCATCCCAGCTGCCTGCAAACAAACATCAGAAGTGCAAAACAAGAAAGTAGGAAGGCAAAGTATCTCAAAATTTCTTGAGCTTGGTTTCTTCAAGAACTAAAACACAAGTCTAAGGAGTATGTGCTCTGTGGGAGAAGGCTTTGGATGAGAGCATACACTGTGTGTTCTGGTAAGATCTTCAGTCCAGACATAATTTCTGTGTCTGCCCAGCCTAGCTTGTTTTCTCCAGAGAAATAATGAGTCTTTTCCCCGTATGTGTATGAATTTGACTGCTTTTAGTTTCATTTAAAGCAATAAGCAAGTATACTTTGACCTGTCATTGTCAGATTATCTTTACAGTAAAACTGTAGCTTACTGTAAAATATCTCTCTGGAGTAAGCCAAGTCACATGGAGATAAACACCGTTTTTCTATTAGAATGCTGAATGCACTGCATGCTATTGCTGCCGTAACTGTGTCAGGATCTGGATTTAATTCTGGATCTGAGTTAGTATATTGCTGGAATCACTTGTCAACATGTATATTTCGTATCTGAATGGCCATTTCTGTATTTTGAAGAGTGATTTTCTGCCAGTGAGTTCTCTGAGCTGTACATTCTCAATGTCAGTTCTGTAGAGAATCACAAATGGGAGTTCATAAGATCAATGATCCATGCACTGATGGTTGGAGGGTCATATTGCAAGTGTGGGAGAACTGCCAGGAGACATAGAACATCACAGGGACATACTGTCCTATCTCCTGCCTCTCCAGCCAGGCATGGTTCCTCATTACTGGGGAGGCGTATCACTGTTGTGCTCATAGCACCTTTCAGCATTCTGGACACTGCTGCCATCATCTTACGCTCATCTGGCAAGATGTGTGATGATTATGCCTTTCACAAGCCGTGCCTTTGTGATGCCAAAAAAGCAGATCAGTACACACCACACTTATCACAATATGATGGTATTTAACTTTTTTGCCTATGTGTCGTCTTGAAATGTAAAGTTCTTTGCTGGTGATCTCATCCATTACCAGGACTCCTAAATTTATCAATCAAGCAACAGCTATGTGAATAGGGAGTAGGCATTTGTCTTAGATCTCTCTGCAGCTTTAATAGCTATAATTGGATTCAAATCTGTCATTCCACTATATACCACATGCTGAAGGTGATTGTTGCTCATCCTCATTCCTTTATGACAATAGGAGCTGACGAACTAAGGATCAATGTGTACAGTGAACTGATTAATACTTTGAATCTTTTGCTCATTGGTCTTGGGTAAGAGCTCTTCACCCTCATGAATCCATGTGTGTGTTAGCAATACAATTGACTCCTTCCACACTGAGAAGGAACTAAGAACTTTCTTATGGGGGGGTCAGTTTTGTCAAGTGGCACAATCCTTTTCTGCAAGTGTGGTCTTGATTATAATTGAGTCATAGGTAAGTAATAGAGTCTGGGTAACAGACTAAGCCAATTTACAGCACAAAAAAAGGTCTTGTTTTATGAGACTCAAAGGACTTACCCAGAGATTTTTTTTATAATTTGGGAATTGTAGTAGTTCCATACTTCCCGTGCAGCCAGACTAAGCTTTGTTCTGCACTTCAGTGTACTGCTATAATTTTGTCTCAGTTGAGGTTGGTTTTTTTTTTAATGAGGTAGCCATATGACATGAAAAGCTTCTGCAGCTCCATTGATATGGCAGTGTTGTATGCCAATACCAGTTATTCTTTTCCCTGGTGCTTTATAGCAGTACATCTGTACTAGCAAAGTCCTTGTAGTGTCTGAGGAGACCCAAGTAATGACCCCTCTGCACAGCTGTGAGGTCCCTTGTCCATGTGACAGATTCCTGCCCTCGGCTCAGTTAGGTGAGGACTGCGAAAAACGGTTTCTTTTACCAGCATGGCTGAATTAGCAAAAGGGGCAAGTGTGGAAGCAGTTCCAGTGCACAGTAAACTTGTGCATGTGTTGGTACTAATTGCTTTAGGTCCAGGGGGTAGCTTTAACTGTGCTGATAGCAAGCACGGGCTTGCCAAGTTGCTCCATTCATTCCAGGAGAAGTTTTGTAGTAAATAATACCAATATTCTGATAGCAGTGAGGTGCTGGTAGTACAGATACACAGACGCTCTTCACATTGAAGGATTTTTTTCATTATTTCCAGACTACCAGTACCGTTCAGAACTATGCTAAATGTATTAAAACAAGAAAGCTTTCTTGTGTAGCTGTATAGATCTATGTTACAAAGTTTCTGGCATAGCTGTGAAGGTTAAGAGGAATGTTAAGAAATGAAACCCATAAAGATTTAGCTGTGCTGGCAAAATGCTCCCGTAGGAACACTCGTTTTTCTTTTTCTTTTTTTTTTTTCCTTTTCTTTTTTTTCCACAGGATTGCCTGTGGTGTCTTTTTTTGTTGTTTTTTTTTGTGGAGAGACAAACTGGCAGAAGATCTTGGTTATCTTTTCTGCTGGAGTTCTGTTGTTGTACTTACACATAGATGCTGAGTAAACCAGTCCAGGGTCTAAAAAAAACCCTCCTTGTGATGCTGAAAAATATGAAACACTAAGCAGATGTGACTGCTAGTTGCAGTAAAAGCTTTGATTCCTCAGGGAACAAACAATTGGGTTCACAGTCTTTGAAGAAGTTTGAGACACAGAGCTGATTGATTTATTTTATTTTTTATTGTGCACAAAACTGAAACACATTTTCATGAGTGACTCTTGCCGTGTTTGTTGGTGATATTCATAACATTTCAAGGGACCTTAAAATTAGATTAGCTTTTGGCCTAAATGTTGAAGTGGTTTGATCTCAACTGATCAAGCTGAAGCAGCTACTGCCTAGCACTTCCAGTTATGTCTGCTTGTTTTTTTCCAACGAGTAGCTTTCTTGTGCTTGGGCTGGGTGATGTAGAAGAGCCTGAACATTTCCAGGAATTTATTATCTCTGGCAGAAGTCTTGTTAATGTCAGTTTTTGATAAGTGGGAAAGTAAACATGTGACTGAGAAGGCAGTGCACTTTCAAGGGTTTACCACTAGTCTGATTTTATGTTATAGCACACAGTGGTCCTCCAAAGAACAATTCTTTTACCACTAATTAATTGTTAAAGTTATTCTTACTCTATGGTTTTGGTTATAACTTATCTACTTCTTGCTCCTTTCTAATGCAGAATTCTTCTTTTTTTTCTTGTTTACAGATTTCAGTCTCATTAGGTATACCATTTTCTTATCTTGCTAGAAATGCTCCCAGTTTAAGAAATAAAAGTATTAACCTTTAATGAATATGAAAAGGGAATTTTCACATGTCCAAATGGATTCTTTCTATTTGCTGACTGTGAAATATTTGAGTTAAATAGGAGTAACAAAAACATGGGGCTGAAGAAAGGAAGTTTATAAAGGCCAAGGCAAACCTGCAATCAGTTGTTCTGATGGAAGGCATCTTCACACTCCTGTAGAGAGATTTGTTGTCAGAACTGTTTGTTTGACCTATCCCTACCCAACTCCCAGGAACATAACTGCTTTAGAAAGAACACTTGAAACAGTAGTCTTTGCTAAGCTATCTTTTTTTTTTTTTAGGCTGAAATAGGTTTAAGGGGCGCTCTGCAGAGTAATGATCATTGTAGGTTTTGTAGTCTTTCCTGGGCAAACTATGTCCAGAAGTCAGTACACAAGTTTGACTTTTCTGATTTTATAAATTTCAAACAGTATCGCTCTAATTCTTTTTAGGCTTGAAATAATCCAGAGTTGTCTTCCAGGCTGAACTAGACTGACAAAACTGAAAATCTGGTTTAAAGGTAAATGTAGTCCAGTTTAGACTGCATTTTGCTTAACTGCTCACTTCACCATGTGTATCCTAATATATGTTAGTCTTTCAGCTCTTTCCAAGGCCATCTCCTTTTGCATGTTTAATATTTAAGAACCAATTAGTTCCATTTTGTTTTGTTTGGACAGTCTGCAATTAAGCATTCTTTCAAGTGGGCTTTATTTAGCTAATTCCATCACAAAAATAAGCTCTTAGGGAATGAAGAGAAGTTCAAGCTAGCCAATGTTTATTTTTATTATTAATAATTTATATTATGGTAGTCCCCGGGGGAACTAGGGCCCCACTAAACCCAGTTTCCTCTGCATGTAGTGACTGTGTCTCACAAAGCCTTATACAGCAGAAGATTCTTTTTTGCTGCTGTGTCTTAGTGCAGGGGACTGTCTATACTGCAAGGGTGCATGCTGATGAAGAGCGTATAAAGACAAATCAAGAATAGGCTTTTTAAGATGTTTAAGCTAGAAACCAGAGGGAAAACCTGATGCATCTTTTCTATAGAAAACCATCACAAATGCATTTTTCCGGTGTGAGCGCCAAATCATGACTACAAAGGTCTTGTTCATCCTCTCTCTGAAGTTATGGCACTGCTCCCAGTGACTTCGATGGAAGCAAGATTGGGCAGAGAAGTGATAGTCCTAAAACCCTCATCTATTTCTGGATTAGCAGCAGAAGACAATTTATATTTTAAGAACACAGTGATGGGCAAAGTTAGTTGAAAAAATGTTCCTGTTTAGTCAGATTTCTGTCAGAAGTTGCAGTTTTCACAGGGTCTGATCCTAAATAATCAATCTGTTTTATGTTTTACAGAAATCTTGAAAGAAGTTAATTTAGAGTCTTTTCAAACCTGCTAAATGCAGAGGAGACACAGAGCCAGATCCTGGACTTCTGTAGCTAGACTGATTTGAATAGAGCTGGGGCAGTTCCTGTAATCAGAGGATCTGGCCTCTCGAGGTACTCATGGGAGTTAAGTGGGTAGAACTGACATTGGGTTGAACAGGGCTGTGAAGTGGAAGTGCCTTGAAGCTAGGGTAACAGTGCAAATTTTCATCAGTGGAATTACCATCCTTCTTCCCTCGCCTTGAATGGAAGGAGCAGTCTTTTCTGGACTGTTTCTGTAATTCCAAATTAAAAATCTAAAGTTTTCCTGACCTATCTGTTCCATATTCCTGCCCTCATTAGTTCACTTGAAAGGGTGCAAAACATCTGGTTCCAAGTGCAGCTGTGTGGTTA
>VWZY01004511.1:88816-106209 GCA_013399075.1 Chloroceryle aenea | reverse complement strand
AAATCTCTAAATCTGGTCATTTAAGACACCGATTTTATAGGAGCTAGAGTTGGGCTGTGCAAAGTTCACCTCATTAAAAACAAACCCAAACCAAATAAAAGCAGAGAATAAAAGCATAAAAAATGTGGGCCATGAATGTCAGAGCACATGTATTAGGAATTGGTAAGAAATGAAGGGGAAAGTGCAGATATATCCACATATATCCAAAGCTTTGTGGGGTTTGTCACAAGTAAAGTTTACATGCTTGTGTTGTATTTACAGAAAGGGAACATTAGTACAGAACCAGTGTTAGGATTGCTATGATGGCTACCCTAATTTCTTAGAAAATATAATGAGTTCAAACCTGTGTTAGAAGATGTGGAGTAAATTCAGACTAGATAAAATATTTGAACGCACCAAATCATTTCTGTAATGCTTCAACTGTTATCTGGTCAATGAGAGACATTCTGAATTGTGTTGATTTTGATCTCTCTTTCTAAAAAAATCCCCCCTTTTTCATTATCTTAAGATAGGTACTGGGATGCACTGCTCAGTAGTGGAAATACTGACTTTGAAAAAACTAAGTCTGTGTCTGCTCAGCATTAAAGAAAATACTTTAAAACTTAAACCTTTTGTCTCTCCTATTTCCCTCTTCTATGACATTTTGTATGCTTTTCTTTTCCTGCTGTTCTTTGGGATACTGATCCAATCTTAAAACTTCATTATTTCTGTGGCACAAGATTGTCTTGGTAACACATATGGGAATAAAACGTGGTTGCTGTGGGAATTTGACTTAATGGTTTACTTTTTAATAAAGGGATGGTTTTCTTGATCAGACAGCTAAATGACAGATAGCTTCTCCCACTTCAGAGGCATGCCCCAGGATAGGTACTGGTATGTTGTTATTCACAGACATCAGTTTTTGAAGATATCAAAATACATCCCACATGCTATTGGACATGAAATCTCACTATTATTGGAAGCTTGTAATCTCCTTTGGTTAATATATTCTTCTCAGGGTAATAATCAAAACATCTATCTATCCATCAAGGTGCTTTCTATTGAAGCTTTGACTTGGGACTTTCCACAACGCTAAGGCTGAGATAAAGGACCTTCCTTATTCCATAACTGACCTGGAAATGGGCCTTTAGGAGGTTCCTGCCTTATTGTTTGTGATGGATGGAGACATGATCTCAGCTGATAAGTCTATCTGTAACATACCATTAGGAATAGATTGGGAAAACCAAGGAGAATGGGATATGTATTATAGAAGAATGTTCCTCGGGGTTCCTAATTAAGAAGGAGGAACCTCTCAAGGACAGAATTGGTAGGGTTCAGTGCCTTGCTGCTAGGCAAATTTTCCTTTGTCAGAAATGGAAGAGCCTGTTCATCACTTGTAAATTGCTCTCCCTCAGCGCCATCTGCTTCTTCTCTTGTTAGGAATTTGTTTTTAAGTATTCATTATAATGTAGCTAACTGCATACTCCAATTCTGCCAGAGCTAAAAAAGCTGCAAGTCAGGCTAGCGTGTGGAGTCTGCCACATTCCTGAACCTCTGATTCAGGCTTGCAAGTTTGTCATCAAGTTTGAAATTGAAACCAGAGGAGCTAACGGCAAGCCCTGTGCTCATAAATCAGCTGATAATGGGTGAATTGTTCTGTGCCTTCCCTTGAGGAGGAAAGAAAACTCAATGCAAAAGTACTCACAGCAACTAGGAGAGCTACGATGTAGGCAAGCATGGGGAAACTTCCTGTGGCTATGTGAACACGCCACATACTGGCGAAAGAAGTAAGTGAGGATTTTGTTTATATTCAATCATCGATTCTTAAATTGTTACATTACAAAAAAGTTACAGTGGGATTGACAGCCAACCTTGATTCCAAGTAACAATTTTCTGTGAAAGATACAGGCACAATACATGAGTGAGTGATCCACGACGAGGTCTCCGATGTGCTCCATTTGTATGATATCTGCTGCCACTAGAGGGAGGTACAAAATTGACCACAAAATTATGGCTTGAAAAATAGTTTCCAGGTCATTAACTAAGTGCAGGCCAACATATGCTGCTGGGATTCTACTGGAAATCTGGAATAAATGACTGATTAATTTCCTCTGGATGTGCACCAGTGTCCCTGAGAATAGTAGTTGGATCTGTATGCTTAGATGAAAGCTAATTAGAAATACAGTAACATTTTGAGTTGCAGGCTTGAAAAACAGGTCATCTTGGACTTGAAAGCTGAGTGCTGTGTTCAAAGAACTACACTAGAAATGGTTACATCAGAGACACTACCTCCAGCACAGGAGAAGCGATCTGAGGGGACTGCTTATGATATTTAAATTTACTGCTGCAGAGGAAACCTGGAGTCCAGCACCTCATTTCCAGAAGCTGGCATAAAGCTATAGAAGGGCCTAATGACTAAAGCAATAACTTGGATCAAAGCTGTTTATCTGATTTTCATTTTATGGCTTTAATATGACTAGAGGGAAAGTATGTCAGATATGCAGTATTTAAATATATATTTAAGAGTTGAATCTGCCTAGATAAAATTTGCAAAAGTGCCAACATGAGTTACACTCCAAAGCCACATCTTTCTAAATAATGTAAGCTATGATTGTAATTCTTATTAAAAATCAGTTGAACCAACTCCTAAGAGACTAAGTTACTTTTGAGAATAGGATTGTATTTCTGAGCCATTTGAGATTCTCAAAATACAACCCAAAAGATGTAAATTTAGTGCAAAGTGAAGGGCCCACCTAATAATCTGAGTTAAACAGGTTTTGGCCAAGAAGTTCTGTGGAACACATGTGCAGCTGTCTAGAGAAGCAAAATCTTCCACTTGCAGCAAAATTGTTGTGTAACAGCTCACTGTGCTCAGCCTTAAAACAGCAGAAATGTCTGGTGAATATGAGTGGAAGAATGATTGTTCACATCTCCAGGCAGCTATATCTGGTGGACTTTACAGCACTGCAGCTAAAGATACCTCTCTGGGAGGAGATGATTTCCTGCATGGATTGCATTTCTCTGCAAAGGTGGCTGAACAAGTTCATCTGTCTACTTTATTCTATTCCCCTTATAGGGTGCAGGAGGGAGAAAGAGATGAGTAGGGGTGAGATGGGACAGCAGAAGTGCAAGGGAGAAGCAAAATTTACCTCTTAACAGCTTCAGAGATGAATAACAAAAGAACTAAGGGGAGGATTTGCAAAAGCTCATCACAGGCAGCTCCATTCACATCCATCTCCATTACCTCCATTTTCACAAATATGTTTTACCATATAAAACCAAAACATCAAATACATTTTCCTTATCTGTAACTGAAGTGGCTCTTCCCCTGTCTGTGTGGTGGACTAGTTACAGATTGTATGTCTTGGTGTCAGACACCAGTTCTAGGTAAATGATACCCACAAGTCAGAATTCTTATGTTAAAGTGAGGTACATCTAACCTTTTCAGACACCTGTGCTGCAGATCGTGTCCACAGACAGGGCTGATCTGAAGAATGGACCCTGTCTGAGTATAATGCTGTGTTAAAATAACTATCCTGAGATGCAGCATCAAGGGCACTTCCTTCTCCCTAATTCTTTCATCTCTAAAAAAATAACCAGAGAATTTTTTTCTCCGCTCTGCCAATAACTGTATAAATAGATTGTTTGTCTAGCAATTGAACAAAAATGCTTAAAATTTAAATGGTTTTAATCATAAATTTGGAATGTTTATTTAGCAAATTAGACATTGACACTGAGGTCAATGGTTTTACTAAAGAATGCTTGAGAGCAAAGATTAAATACAGTGTGTATTTTCCCAATGGATTCAACACTGTGCTGTACACAAGATGGTCACTTCATCCTTTGTTCAGTCAGCCTTCATTACATCTACAGATAATTAGGGCTGAGCCATTATGTTATCCCATCTCAGGAGTTTCATTAATTTTAATGGTCTGGATTCTTTAGGTGTCCAACGCTGCAAAGTACCAGGGTCTAGAAATTTCCAGCCTGTTCCACAGAACATTGAAATCACAGAAAGCGTGAGTGGTTCAGGCCCAGATCAGCCCTGTGACTGTGTTGAAGAGGTTTGACAGTAGGTAATGCATTGTGGCAATCTGCTTGGTCTTGTCTTTATCGCAGTTGTGAAAGATGGAAGGGACAATATCTGCTGCAAGTGTTTGGAAATGGATGCCACCCCTCACAAGCATTCAACAGTGTTTGTTAATTCCATTGTTCCTGAGTTTTGAAAGAAATGAGAGGAAGAAAAATAATTGTGATTACATCAATGTGATAGTAGACAATTGTAGCCCAATTTGTAAAATCAGTCTTAAATTTGACTTATGCTAGAAATTTTCTGGTCTAATTATGTTAGGATTGTCTTTTTACTGATTAAGTGTTTGCAGTATATATTTCTATTGGCTAAAACCCTACTACAGATGCAATTACAGTGGAAAAAGAGTTATTGTGATGGAGTTTATACCAAATTCAGGGAAGTGGACTGTGTAACAGCACCTTGGACTGAAGGTGTTTTGAAACAGCAGATGATTAGTTGGAATTGCAGATTATTTCTACAGTTAGTCCAGAGAATGTCTCTAACGTCCCCAAATGTCCATCTGCTTAATAATCACTACTGGTTTTGGTTATGTACAGTGGAAATTTTCAGTAGAAACTATACAGGAGTAACAGACATTAATGGCCAGTCTGTTTGGCTCTCATGGAGCTGAAGTATATTTTATAAAGCCATGCTTTAAAAAGACACAGAATCTGGATGGCAACTCTACAGTTAAATCTATGTACTGTGCCATGAAGAAATCCACTTGCTAAGAGGATTTTCCCTGTAGGCACAAATATAAGCCACATATTTTAGGGTCAAGGCTGCAGTCCCTGCAATAAAATGTTGAGCTCATCTGATACTGAGAAAAGGATTATGTTGTGAGAATACAAAACAAAACCAACTCTACAACTAGAAGATAGAATGTCTCTATTGTAATGAAAAGTAAAGCTAATGTAATGTTTAAAATGATATATAAAAATACCAACAGTCTAAAAAAGTAAGGAGAAAGTTAGCATCAGGTGGTGTAAGACAAATTGTCACGATCACATAACATACCCCGAATCACAGTCGTGATCCTAGGATACTGAAGATTGACATTTGACAGTTTGTGTTCAGTCATTGTGTTTATTTTCTACAGTCACTAACAATTTACTTGATTTCAAACTGGGTGTTGTTTTGTTAGGCAGCCACTGCTTGCTGAAGCCAGTGAGCAGAAGTTCCTGACATACTGGTGAGATCTGTAGCCGCTTGTTGCCGGGACTGTCGACTCCATGCGTGTCCACCGTCAGCTGAACAATTAGCTGAAGGAATATGTTTTTGCAAACACAACGAGGAGCAAATGTGTGTCTCAACCAACAGGTCATTCACAATTGGAGCATTATAAATTCTAAGTAAATACAAATACCTTACTCTAGCAACAGTTCACCAAGTTCCAGTGAACCTCTTAGATATATTAAAAGAAAAACATGGCTGCTGATTTAAGTACAAAACCCAAGTAGAAATATTTTGCAAGAAGTCAGTGAGTCATATTTTCCTCATAAAACTGTTGAAACTATTGTGCCTAGAAACAATTAAATATGTGACTAGGGCTGGAAAAGTTTAGCCATAAACACAAACAGACATCAGTTTTTTGTTTGTAGAGGATGAAGGTCATTTGGCTTGAGGAATGTCCTAATACTAACAGAGACAAAGCAGGACATGCAGTTTGAGTGTGTTCACTGCTGCAAAGAAGTTCCAATCTTTGGCCCCACATGCCTGGGTAACACTGAAGGTTAAATGCCATTAGTCTATTACAGCAGTCACTGAAACAGAGACGAACAAACATACTCCTTTAATCTGAAGAAAAAATACCCTTTTGATTTATATTCGAAATACATTTCCGAGACCTGAAATCTCAGTTTGCCAAAATTGCATGTATTAAAGTGTTTGAGTCAGTTAGCACCTGGAAGGTTGGAGGTCTGTTTAAGACTCATAAGCCTTATCAGACTTTTTCAAGTCTCATTTTTTTTCTAGTGGATCAGTGTTTCTATTGCCCCTGGCAATGACTCCTTTAGTTTGGCCTGATATTTTTGTGCTCTCCATATGCCAGCCCCTAGCCAGCTACCGTATTCACATGCCGTGCTCTTGGGGAAGATTAAAAGAGAGAAAGTTCCTCTGCTCCCAAGGGTATAATGCCTGTATTTATAAGTTTTGGAGACATGGGTCTACAGAGCAGAGGTTACAGGTTGGCAGAGAGATTTGAACTCAGTTTTGTCAGGGGTCCTTACCTGATTTATTTCTAGCCCAAAGGGAGAGTTGAATTTGAGATGCATCCAGATGCTTTTCCTCAGGGGCAGTTGTAATGTAGCTCAGCACGTTTATGCAGACACTCTGGCTAGCAAAATGCTCTGTTTAAACAACTGCATTTATAAATCTTTGTTACAAATAAAATGTTTTCTTGATATCCTGTTTATGGTCTTCCACTCAAAAGTGTGAAAGGAGCTTTGAGATTTCTAGGTCACTACAAAAATATATGTGCAGGTGTGTACCAAGTGGCGTTTGACTCCGTGGACTTTATTTCAAAGTAAGGAAGATAACCTTCAAAGGCTTTCAGTCTCATGCTATGCAGGCTTTAGGAGTACTATAAAATTAGACAAGCTTTTTCCTGCACTTTCTTCCTCCCTTTTATTCATGAATTAACTTTCCCAAGTTAGAGAGCTGAAGAATAGATCCTGGGAATCTGGTTTAGCCTTGTTGAGGGATGTGGTCAATAACCACGAGGCTGTTCCTTTTATTTCTTCCTTTAACAGCTTGTTATGCAATTACATTTTTCAGTAAGTTGCATAATTTTTTCAGTCTAATGATCCTTTTGATGAGGTGACTATTCACAGGCTTATAAGCATCTGAAAAACAGAGGAAAGAATGGAAAATATTTTGAAACTTCAGTTTACAAGTGCAATCTTTGATGAAGGGTGTTAAGGAGGCATCCTTTCAAAGTAATAGAATGTAAGTGCTATATGGTTTGATTACAAGATGATTAAGATGGACTTAATTTTTTCTCTGTAACAGAATTCTGTTGATATTACTGAAGGTATGGAGTCGTGTGGACTTTGGTGGATTGAGATACAAAAGTCCTAGCCATGCCCAACACCTCTTTTGACAAACGGGTTAGCAAACAGGTAGCTGTTTGGCTAAAATACATTGTTTGCACATCTGGTTCTAAAATCTTGTGCTTGTTTTTCACAGATGTTCTCATGGGCATTGCACATCCTGTAGAATAGGCAAAGAAATGAGACCTCTGCTTGTAGAAATCCATGACAACTTTTGCTAATGCGTTGGTAGATGATGATACCTAAAACACAGTCACAGTCATTCCCTATACTTGTAGACTACCCCAGGATTAGCAAAACACTCTAAAATCTCAGTCCTCTTGGGAAGTATATGGCTCTCCAAGTTAGTGGCAGAGCCAGGAAAATCGTCTTATCTTGACATTTCTAGGCTTCTAGGCTGACTAATTGTAGCCATGCTGATGGGATAATGTCAGGCACAGGGCTTGAGTGCAGCTATTTCTTTCCAGTATCTACTCTGATAGATTAAGAGCTCACTGTTCTTCGGAGCACATGCTGTAATTCAGATCAAACTTTTACATGGAGCATGTTGAGCTCTTTACTGGAGTTTGTTCTTCTCTCTACAATTAGATACTCCATTTTTTTCTTTTACTCAGTTTTACTCAGTTATGGTGTTTACATTACACCATCTTGAGGGGGAAAGGAAGGGAATTTTTCTGTATATTAACTGCCTGGGTGATTTTCTACAGCTGCTTTGAAGGATATGTCTGTTACTTATATTGTAACTTGGATTCTATAGATATATGGCAGAGAACACAGCTCTACAGAAAGCAAGAGAGTTTGACTGATGGAAAACAGAAGACAGCAATCCAAGAGAAATTCTGCCAGAGGAGGAGCATGAACCTTAAATTTACTCTTGAAACCAGACTTCTGCCTTGGCCTTAAGTACCACGCTCAGCCAGTTCTACCACTGACTTGAGTGTGGCTCTGCACAGATGCAAGGAACTGCCTTTTGGACCTGACTAAGTCTAGAGCTTAAGTACTGTTCTGGCATCTATACTGACTTGGACATACACTGGCTGGCCTCAACTCCTTAAGCAGTGGGACAATTACAGGGTTTTTAAAAAATCAGAAATGTAGAGAGCCTGTGAATTGAGGCTATTCTGGCTTTTGCATAGTGAGCTTGTAAAATCAATCAGAAATTGAAGAGGGTATGCAAGATGTCATTTTAGACTGTTCAGTCCCTTATTAATTGTATTGTGGATGGCAACGGAGGAAATGTGTTTAGCAGACAAGTCTTTTTTTTTTTTTTCTACTTAATCTACTGTCTGTTGTTCTGACTTTCCACTTCGATGCAGCTCAGCCCTTGCAGCAGCACAAGCCTGCAGTGCCAAGGAGGTTTTGACTCATCTGCTTTTCTGTTTATTTCAGAAGCTGATAGACTTTCTGCCTGGGAATCATGTCGGTCAAACTCACATTTGTCTCACCTGGTGATGGGGGTGGTATCAGCAGGAGTTGTTCCTTCACTGGGTTCAGCACTGTCCAAAGCAGAAAATTAGCGTAAGTAACACAAAAAGAAAAGCACTTGTTTGGGCAACAGACACTGGGTACTGTGAATGTATTTTTTAACCTAAGTCATCTATGTGTAGAAGTTGTTCCTTATTTTTTATCTTAAAACTATTGAATGTTGTCATGGTTCTGTGATAGCTATACTTCCCACCATACAGTCTTTCTATGATACACAGTATACTTCAGATTTCAGCAGTGATGTGTCAGGCTGCTAATAGTGTCCATTTCTCCTAGACAAGTGAAAGGCTGCAACTCGTCCTGCTAGCAGCCCAGTAGTAACTGATGTTCTCTGACTAAAACCTTTTGAATGGTTACAGTAATTAAAAAGCTCATAGAGCTTTTAAAACTTGGGGTTGTTAGTGGTGAGTCCTGGCAAAATATGTAACTGACCGCAGCTCAGGTTCTCCTGGAGTTATTTAAGCAGAGCATCATTACATGAGAGAAGGGCTCCTTTCTGGCAGTGCCACAGAGGAGAGGAAGGGAGGAATACAGACAGGCCAAGAAGGCCATGACAGAGCTGCTGCTATCATTAGCAGGTCTATAGCAGAGCCAAGGTTGCAGTCCAGCCCTCCAGTGTTCAGCTGGGCTCTGTCATTGTTAAACCATCCTGCACTGTTTTCCCCTTTTTGGTTATCATAAATCATTGTGTAGCATTGCTCGATGTAGATAACTGTGCAGCTTTTCCCCTAGAAGTAAGTGCTCTTGTTGTTCTGAATTGAGTAATCCCTGTATAGAATGTGTTGAGTGTTTTTAGAAGATAGGTTATATAAATGGAAAATGAATGTAATCTCTGACTCCCAATGCATGCTACCATAAGAAGAAAGTGAATCATTTAGCAGTATCATGGAGAAGTATTGGACAATATGTCTCTAGAAGTATTGTACTCAAAAAATCCTTTTGTATCAGTGAAATACCTGACTTGTGTCTGAAAGAAACCAGTGACTGAATTAACCTTTTAGTTAAACACAGCATGATGATGATGTATGAGCAAAAATGAAATTCCAGCATGATTGTGATGCAATCAAGAAGTCTTCCTATTTAACTAAATTAATTTGTTGTGGAAGCTGGAAAACATATTACACCTAGCAAAGATCAGGCATGTGAAATCACACCAGTCACTAAGATTTTGAGACAAACACCGTCAATGAATGACATAAACAGACTTGAGCTCCAGTGATAGTGGGAGTTCTAGCAGGGAGAGGATCTAGCAGGCAAAGTGTTGAACAGCTGTTTCTCCAGCAGAGGCACAGTCCAGCAGGGTAAGAGCACTCCAAACAGGAGAGTTCATATATCCCCTAAGATTATACTGTTACTTTAAGCTGCAAAGGTTTTCTAACAAAGTGCCTCTATTTATGTGGGTTTTATGATGTTGCTTTTTACTATTTAAGTGTTTAGACAGACAGTTTTATTCAGGAATCACTGCAATAAGGAAAATCTGTGTACTAGGTACTCCGACACAGCCCAGTGAACACCCGAGAGCCTTCCCCAGCAGAGTGAGGAAATTTTTTAATCACCCTTTCATAACTTATCTCTCCCTCAGGCACTGTTGCAAAACACAGCAGGAGATTGCAGGGGCCCTATGAAAGGTCTATCCAAAAGATGACACACAAATCAGGTCCACATGGAGATTCTTAAGCAGATGCTAAATATACTTCTGCATTTCTTTAGCAACTTCCTTTTGAGGCTCTCAGTCAGACAATCTATTGCATTTTCTAAATAATACTCTCTACAGGAAGTAAATATTATTACTGTTATCTGTAAAGTGGGAAATCTGATACTTAAATGATTAAGTTCACAAGGTAAAGCAGCAATATAGCTTTTAGCTACTGTCCCTAGAGGTCCATGTCAGCCACTTAACTTTTCTGTGAAATGTATGAAAATGTGATTCTTGACATCAGTGCACTGAGTCCTTATGGGCTACAGCCAGGATATACTGGGGAAAACAGTGAGCTTTAAATCCCAGGCTCTCTGTATGCAGTGCTTAGATGCTACCCTTCAGCTGAAGGGAAATGATCTCCTGCATTTAGGATTTGCAGTCCGAAACACTGAAGGTAAATACTTAAAACTTTTCCTTTCCAAAAATAAAAAAAAAAATCCAGGAGCAATTTTTTATTTTATTTTTTTTTAATTTCAAAAGATAGAATTATCCTATATGGTATCTTACTAACTGGAGTACTCAGCTCAAGTATGGAACTGGATGCTATTTCCTTCTTTGCATGAAAGAATTTTAAGTGATGATCCTTCTAGGATACTCTTTCAACAGCTGTTATTGGCTAAACTGTCCCTTCGAGTGTCATTCCTGTTGAAATGCTCTCACTTTGCACAGAATACTCAAAGATTCATTATCTTATAAAGGGAAACAATATTCACGTAAGCTTGTAATCGAAGGGTTATGTTCCTTGTTACGGGTAACCTGAGCTCCAAATGTAATTTACATTAAGCCATCATAAAAAAAAAATAAAAATCATTGGGGTTAAGTAATTAATTGTGTGGTAGGGTTTGGCAACACCTAATTTTATCAGACTTTTTTCAGATTGTATGTTAAAAAAATGGAGATAAGTAGAAGTTTAGCACCAGGATAATTAAAGCAGTTGTTTGAATGTTTCTATAATAGGGCTGGGAACAGCTCTCAGGTGTGCTGGGCCTAGGATTTAGTACCTAAGCTCAATAATCCCCTTAGGCCTTCAGTCACATGCCTAGAACTTAAAACAGACAGTGGCTAAGTAGTAAGCCTATTGACACTCACTTCTCCAGGTGAGCTGAATTTAGGATAGAGATTGTAAAGAAGGTAGAAAGCTTCTCTGAGAGTACCCAGTTGGCTTGGTGGAATAGAGAACTTCTTTAGATAATGTTATTTTAGAGGCTTGACTTATGGGAAGTATTAACAAAACTATATAAGAATAACTGAGACTTAGAGGAGTATATAGATAGAGGTAAGCCAGGCAGGCATCTGACAGTGTGAGCAGAGAGCTCATTTTCTGGTTTAAATGTTGTAGATATATATAACTAATGGCTTGGGGTGTTCTAACACTTTAGCACGAAAAAAATTCCTCTGTGGGGGACTTCTGTTAGAAACTATTTAATTTTGGTTTTGCAGTTGCTTTTAAAAGTGAGGCATTAGACACTGAAAAAACACCTTGATAATTATATCTTGTATGCAATCTGGGCTCAGTAGCTTGCTTTCCTAAACTGTGCTAGGGCTCTAAGCTATCATTTAAATGGATGGCAGATGCAGGCAAAGAAGTAGCTATTTCTAAAGGCTTTTTATGTTAGCTTTATCAGTTAGACTTTGAGCACATCAAAAGTTAGTTGCCTCGTTTTCCTGTATGGCAGGTGAGAGTCAGTATGGGAAGGTCCTTGCCCTGCAGCGTGGCTTACTTGACTGGTTCACCCCACAGCTGCTGTGAATGTGTGCACAGAAACAGGGCTGTAGCTGGCTGCCACGTGTGTCTGTTAACACAAGTTCTAGCAGCGTGAGCATTAACTTGTTATTAACCTGTTATAAAAATGAGCTTTTCTTTTTCTTGCTCAGTAGCCCCTCCCCTTCTCAAAGAAATGGGGACCTGCATAGTTTTTCTTTATTTAAAATGGATAAAAGAGGATCACTGGGCTTCACAGAGTCTGTGTCAAGCTTGGAGAAGGAGATGCTCTTTATTGAAATTATTATTGTTGAAGTCATAAAAAACCTTACAGCTCTTCTGCGCTAGATATACAGGTCATGGCCTTAATTTTCTTCTGTTATCTGTGAAAGCATGTCCAAGAGCTTTGTTCCTTTGAGTAAAGGTGTATGGGATTGAACATATAACTTGTAGCCTGGAAGTTCTGTGGGTCAGACATCTCTCTTCTTCCAGGTCACGAGTTTTGCATCTTCACCGTATTTCTTTTCTCTTTCTACAGAAAGTCTCTCAGCAGAAGTTCAGTGAGATCAAGAATGTCACTGAAATCCCCCAAGGCTTATAATTCCCTGCAGAAGGGGGCAATCATCTGGGATCCAAAGCCACTGCAGGTGAAGAAAATTTTTGAAGCTTTGAAGAAAGGACTTAAGTAAGGACTTTTTAAATATTGTAATTTGGCTTCCCTAGTCATGCTGCTTAAGTCTGTGTATCGCTGTTCTCAGTCTGCATCTGGCATCTCTAAACACATGTAGTGACTTTCCCAGACACTGGCTTGGGACCTTGTAAAACAAGTTTCATTCACTCCCAGACAGTCTGCTTGCAAACAAAGCGGTCTAATGTTTGTGTTTGTTCCTAGTTTTTTACACTTCTTTAAGAAGTCAGTCACAGGTAGAACTCTGTGCGGAGATTCTCTATCCTTTGGGGAGCAACTGATCTCTCATGAGAAGGGAACCTTTGAAAGCATGTACGGTGGCAGGCAGGAAGTCTGCAGATCAAGGAGATACTTGGATAGAGATGGGACAGCCAGACCTGGGGATTGACTGGCAGAAAGTTTCTGGAGAGGTTGCTGTGTGGAGTTTGCTTTGACTCAAAAAGCTGGCTTAAAATCAAGTCTGAAAGCAAGGGTGTGTCCTACAAGGACACAGTGGGTAGGCTGGTTCATAAACCATTTCTATTCTTCCTATGCTAGTTAGGGAACACTTAAAGAGCAAGATGTTCTCGGGTGATTTGTTGTTTGTTTGTTGATTGTTTGTTGTTTCGTTGTGGTTTTGTTGGTTTTGTTCTGTGGGTTTTTTTCCCAGAGCTTGTTTTTGTCGTCGTCGTCGTCCCCCCCCCCTTTCTTCAAATAGAACTTACATCTGGAGTTCAAAAGTACTCTTTTTGTCTCTGGGTGGCTTGTAAGGGAAAGGTCTAAGCAGATCCACTTGAAAGCTTCATCTAACTTGAGGTGATGAAACAGAGATGTAGTACAACTCCATCTTCTCATGGCACTGTAAATAACTTTATCTTGCTTTAAATGCAGCACTTTCAAAGTCTGTACTATAGTTGACTGCACAGCCAGTGCTGTACAGACTTGAGTGAAAAGGCTGAAGAACAATTTTGTCCATTGTCTCCATCTGTCAGGTGTGGGATGTATGCAGCAGACAGAACAGAGGTAAAGGATGGGCTGGCAATCTGAATTTAGGATATTCTGGCTTTGAGGGAGCTGTCAGTTGCCCCAAAGAAACATAGATGTTATTCAGTGCTGAAATGGCAAATAAAACATGGATGAGGCTGTTTGCTTGGCATTGCAGATTAGAAAGGAAATGGTGCTAAGTGCTGTTTGCCTCCCTCGGTGACTAAAACAAGTCAACCTTTAACTGAGTCCTCAAATTTATTATGTAAAAATACATATCTTAAATCATTACAGTTGAGGGTGCTGAGTGTAGTCTGGTATCATAGGGACTTCATTTACACCCCAAAGTTACATCAGAAGATAAAATAGCTTTTGTTGGATTTGTAAACCCTGTTGCTCTTTCTACTGGCATCCCACTAACAGTTCCTTCCTGTATGTTGCTGCTCTTCTCAGAATATTGCTACTGTATTAATTCTGATCATGATTTGTTTTCTTAAGCAAAGAATATAAAACACACTCGAATAATACATTGTAAACTTGGATGTGTCACACTGATATTTTTAGGACTAAGACTTTATAGTCTTTTATTGGAATAAAAGTCTGTCGTCTTAGTGCATTTAGATTTAAAACAAATAATGAAACCAAATGTTTTTTCAAAGTTTAGAATTTATCAGAGCTGAGGGACAAGAAACCATAAAGTGGATCAGAATTTGTTCCCAGTTCTGCAGGGAACGCCGTATGAGCAGACTCCTGCCAAAACTGAGCAGCTAACTAATTGACTGAAGTAACCTACAGAAAACAACTGTATCAAATAGCAATGCAAAGTCCAAATTTTAAGTAGATGCAGACTAAGTCCATTTGGTGCTGGAGTGACTTGAATTTTTAGTACAGAACATGTTTTACGTGCCTGTTTCTTTATAGCTGTAGCAAATAACTCTCTATCTGTTAACCATCTGGGTATCATTCCAATAACTCTTCATTCTGTTAACCATCTGGGTACCATTCCATCAAGCTGGCAGTTCTAACATACTTAAATCTAAAAGTGATGAAGCTCTTCTAAGAGGAAAGTGAACTCTTTCTGCCACCAGCCTCAGCTACTTCTGTACTGATCTGTTAATAGGCAAGTGTTAAGAGCAGACAGCTGAATGCTGGAGCCACTGAGTATCTTGGGGGGACTGGTTTTATAAAAGGAAGAAAATGAAATGCATCAAAGCAAATATGAAGAGGTGCAGCTGTCTAAAATGAAGTTATTTTGACTGCTCAGAGACTGTCTTACAATGTAGTATTTACCAGGTAACTCCTTTTCCTTTTTAAGCATAAGAGGAAAAAGTTACCTAATTCTGTTCTGTAGTAAAAGCAAAATTGGAAGAAGATGGTCTCAGCAGAAATAATTTAAGGCCCTGTGGGAACTCCTAAGGGACAACCCCTGCATGCAAGCAAGTCTACAGAAGCCAACTGGCTCCAAGTGCTTCACACCTTGCAAAATAGTTCCTATTCTGGAAAAAGTAATGGTTACATTAAGAAATTGTCTAGCCTACTGAAAGGTGGTATTCAGCTCTGTTCGCTGCAACACTGAATGACATGTGCTCTAACGTATACGTGGACTACTGCTGTGAGCTTCATTTTGTAGTGTGAGAGCTTCATGTTGCAACTCTTTGACTTTTTAAGATTAAGTTGATTGATGAATTCTTACTCAGAAGGATTCCTAATGTACAGCATCTTTAACTGTTAGGTAACAATCACCAGCATCTGCTGGCACTCATTGTATACAAATGCCTCTCTAGGAGTGACTCCTAAATTTAGGACAAATGCTTGTCTGTGGAAGCTACCTATTCTCATCTGTTGACCTATGTATCTTTATATCTCTAGAAAGTGTCCCAAGAGTAGCCTTCTAGAGAAGGAAGTTGCTTTGTAATGTTCTCCTGAAAAATTCTTTGGGGAGGTGTTATAATGAATGTACCAGAAGAATGTAACACTGGGTTTTCTTCCTCTCCAGTGAGTACTTGGAAGCACATCAGGCTGAATTGGATTATCTCTCTGGTCGACACAAAGATACAAAAAGGAACTCCAGATTGGTAAGATGCTTTTAATGTTAAATACTTAAATAACTTTATTTTAGATCACAGAAGCAGATGCTCTTTCACCTGGGACTCCTAGTCTTGCACTAAATATTGAAGAATGGTTAGTATGTACAAATACACATGCTCTCCTGTTCAGCCTGTGCTATTTCTCTTTCAGGCTTTCTACTATGATCTGGATAAGGTAAGAGGATGAGAAGAATTGTTGCAAATAGAGAAAAATTGATGATGTGTCTACTGTGTTACTTAAAGATGTGCTTAAGAAAGAATTTCTCAAGTCCTCCTCTCTCTCCCCTCTTCAAAAGCAAATCCGCTCTGTGGAGAGATACATCAGAAAACTGGAGTTTCACATAAGCAAGGTAAGGGGGTTTGTATCTTGTATAAGGCTTATACTGCTATAAAAGCAAACTATCTAAATAGAAAATACTAGATTGTAATTCATCAGAAGGGGAATAATGCTGGGTACTTTGTGAAAGCTTTTTACAGAAGGAGGGGATTTGTATTCTTTTTTTTTTTTTTTCTTGAATGGTTCTATTCAGGCAGAATGTTGGGTACAACCCAACCTAAGTTTGCCTTTGAAACCAGTTACGCACTCTGACAGTTTATTCAGAAAATACTGCTGTGGGAATTCTTCCCATGTTCTCCCCCTCCCCACAAGGGGCCAAAGGGGCAGTTCTGCAGAGTGCGTGTCTGCTGTCTGCCATCCGCTTCCAGGGGAATCAGCTCTCCTCTGACACAGCTAAAGGTGTAGGTGTTTTAAGCTATATTAAGGTAATCAGTTTCCTGTTCTCCCCATAATTCTTCCCTGAGCAAAGTGTTATTCTACTTACGGTGTTGTACCCTGACAATAGCAGAGTGAATTGTTTCCCAACATCCCATGCTTTTTTGCAGGACTCTCTACCAACTCTTGTACTTGAATCGGTCTGTAAAATGCGGGAGATGCAGCATTCTGCAATACTGTGATAATGGGATTTGGTTTGGGGTTTTGCCAGGAAAGACTGCTGGTGTTCCCTCCCAGAACTTATTAAAACTATGCTAGGGTAATTCTTGTATGTCCTTCCCCCAAATTTTAAAGGTAGAAGAACTCTATGAAGCTTACTGTATCCAGTGCAGACTACGAGATGGAGCCACTAACATGAAACGTGCCTTTTCCTTGTCTCCTTCCACCAAAGCCTCCAGAGAGAGTCTAGTGGAGCTTTACAAGAACTTCCAAGAGTGCACAGAGGTAGAAAATGCTACGCACATGTTAGGATGACCTGACTGTTCCTTAGTAAAAATGTACCAGGACTTGCTGCTGGTTTTGTCTGGTTGGTTTTTTTAATGGTGCGGGTTCAAAACTTCATATAAGTAAAATGCAGGTACATGATGTAAACTCAAGGTTGAGAGATAAATACCTTGCAGGCAAAGTTCTTGAATTCTATGCCCCTTTTTTTAGCCCCTGCTAAGCTGGGCTTTATGCATTCATGAAAACAGGTGAAAGATTTCTGCTTTAATACTGGAGTCCTTTATGACTTCCACACTGGAAGCAATGGGATGAGAATTGAATAACAAATAAGCTATGCTATTTTTACAAAACAAGCAGTGGAGAGTAACTGACAGTGGACTTCTCAAGCAGTTCCACTCTTCTGTGGAGCAGCAAAAAAAAAAAAGTGGTAAATCCAAAGCCCAAATCCAAAT
>VWZY01004511.1:68077-88675 GCA_013399075.1 Chloroceryle aenea | reverse complement strand
TGGGGGTGTGTTAGCTAATTCTTCTCTGCTTTTCAGTCACAGTGACTGTTGGATCTTTCTTCTAGGACATGTGCTTTATAGAGGGTGCATTGGAGGTCCATTTGGGGGAGTTTCACTTGAAGATGAAAGGTATGTTCCTTTCTTGCTTCTTCCAAGTCTCTTCAATTCATTTTGAGGTTCCTATTTAGTGATCTAATCCATTGAGAGTCCATTTATTCAATGTCAGTTGTTTCTATTGGCTTTCTGGATCAGACCCCAAACACAATTTTGGCAAACTTCTGTTTACTTCAGCACTGTAACATAGATCTGCAGTGGTGTTCTATATTTGAGTATAAAAGCTGACAAATTTTCTTTCCTCAGCTCAACTAAAGTTTGTCCTTCTAAGAGTGTTTTGGGCTGGTAGCATACCTTCTGCACAGAGCTGAGCACGAGAGGGTGTTATCCAGATAGTCACTTGACATTTTTGCAAGCTGAGGCTTTGGGGGAACATTGTAAACCTCTACAAGTATTAGGAGTTTTCCTTCTCTTTTCAGGGTTGGTGGGCTTTGCACGTCTCTGCCCGGGGGACCAGTATGAGGTGCAGTATACAGCAATTCATTTTGTCCTTTATTTCACTGCTGTAGAGGATCAGGGTGCAACACGTAGAAGGGAAGTGGGAAACAGACTATGGTAAAACTGTGCCCTGTTCTGATGAGAACAGTGCTTTGGCACATTCACAAGGTGCCCTGCCCTCTGTGACTGAGGAGGGAAAGATGTGATTCCAGTGCTGTGGGAGGGTTTAAAAGATGGTGGGGATTATCTTTGAAAACCAATCTGTCAGGTCTTTGTCTTCAGAGTTGCCCTGGAATCAAGTAACAGTTGCTGCCTGTTTCTTGGAAGATTGCCCTTGGCATGGTTTGAATGCATCTTAGTATCTTACTGGGTTGCTCTCCTACTTCTAACAGTTCCAAATGAATTCCAGTGTGCTTTGTATTTCAGTACCACTACACTTGCTATGCATCATAGTTTTGCAGTTCTTCTACAATGAGTGGGACATGTCACTTGTCACTGGGTTGAGGTGTTAAAACCTGCTACCTGAATTCCTGTCTCCAATGTTCTAGCTTTATCCAAGTTATTAAATGTATATTGATCAAAGAAATGGCTTTGCCTCCGCAGTACTGGAACATTGTGAGGCCTTTAGACTGAAGGGAATGTTCTGGGGTGTGTTGACCAACATCCTTTTTCCTTTGTGGTTTCTAGGTGTTCGTGCGACTGGGGCGCCAAAAATGGAGACTGAAAGGCAAGATTGAGACGGATGACAGTCAAACATGGGATGAGGAAGAAAAGATTTTTATACCCAATCTCCACGAGAAGTTTGAAATCAAGGTGTGGTGTATAATGGTTGGACTGGAATCAGTGGGTTAATGATGTGGTCTACTGCTGTATTATTTAGCTGATAGGCTGCCAAGTGTTTATCAAAAATTTATGAGTAGTTTCCTTTTCCGAGCCAGGTGGAAATGACAGTTTATCAATTATCTGCTTACTGAACAGACATCTACTGCTGTTTTTCCTTTGGTCCTGTCACTATTAACTGTATTAGTGCAGTTGCTTTCCCATGTTCTGGAGTCTGATATATGGGGTTTGCGGGTTTGGTTTTGTTTGTTTGTTTTTACTTAAAAAGTCCTAGATCAATATCTGGTATTTTCTAGGATGCAGTCTAGATGCAGAGATGAAGTATTTATATAGTATTTATCTCACCCATGTGGAATATAAAGGACCTGTATTCTGTTCTGTATTGAAAAAAGGAAAAAATGTATGTATCTGAAACATGCAGACTTGTTTGTCATGCTTTACTCTAAAGATGCATCATTTCTGCAAAGAACCAGTGACATTTATATGCTAGTACAAACTGTCTGTACTCTGTATATTTAGAGTTCTGGCACTTTTTTTAAGAGCCTTAGGAGAGGTTGTGTCCTTAGCAGTAAGGGAGCAGCGCCGAGTGGTTCTGGGATACGTAGATGATGCAGTGTGGGCACCTTTGGAGGAAGCTTATGGTTTTCAGGGACCCTTGTGCAGGTGCCCGTGGCATTGGTTCTGGCACCTGGCAGGTGGAGTTAATCCTTAAACAGCATGTCCACTGTAGTCTGGCATCATTTGTGGGCTGGACTCTGCAGTATGACTCCTGCAAACCTAAAAGAGCTGAGATTGAAGGCTGTGCTGGATGCTATTCTACTAGGAAACTGTGCCAGTGCAGGGTTTCAAGTTCTGGCAGCTGTGTTAAAGCAGCTATTGCAATGTTCCCCTCCTGTCTGGCAGCAAGAACTGGGTTACATAGGAGAGACTCTTTGGCATCTTGCCGGCACAGCCTTTGGAAATGTGCTTATAACACTTTTTTTTTTTTTTCCTGCCACTGCACAATGAAGATCAGGTGAGAGCCTAATTCAGATCCCTGTTTTCCCGTAATGGCTGTACAAAATTTGTATTACTTTGTACAACAATGATAAGTTCTACTCTTTTTGTCAACTTATGAAAGTCTACTGACTAATATTCTCCACACCCTCCTGCTCTTTCCACTTTGTACTTAATAATCTTTGCCCAGTACAAATACATAGCAGGTTTAAAAAAGAAAATAGAGAAGTGCCAAAAAGTGTTCCAAGAGGAGCCTAGCAACAAAACTTTTGCTTGCTCTTAAAGGAGATGTAGGCATGGAACTAATTCCTGAAGTGGGCTTTAGGCAATTATGCTAAAATTCTGTGCTGAATCTGATGCTTTATGCACCTCTGAACAATTTGATCTTCAACTGGAAGTGCATTTTTATAGCAAATGTTTGATTAGATTTTTAATTTTTATTTCCCAAAATAGCTGAAGAAGCAGAGTGCCAGCTGGAAAAACCACAGGCCTGTAACTGTACTGATAACAAACTTGGAGCCACCTGCAGAGCTAGAGGGAAGAGCTGACATTTAAAGTTCCAATTGTGGTCAAGAGCTGAGCTCAGGACAGTTAGAAATGTTGCAGTGGTCACAGGCAGTTGTGTTTCCAGATCTTCTAGGCAATTGGGAGCTGAAACAGTCTAGTATATGCAGGCAATATACTTCTCTGTGATAGATATTTTGATGACAGTGTTGTTATAAAATGTAGATAAGCTAGACTGTACTATAAATTACAACTACTTGTATGTGTACCAGAATTTTCACATTTCAGACTAATTTATCCTAACATTGTAGTCCACCAAATTCTGTTGTTGGGAGTGCTGTACAGCTCGGTCCCTCCCCGACTCATGGAACTCCTTTGCTCTTTCCTAGTCATCTGTGACAGGTTCCGGGGGGGGATGTTGGCTCACAACAGTTTAGGAGCCCAGAATTGACTAACAATGTTTTAAGCTTGTCTCTGGGCCTTGGAGCGGATCTAGGCCTGGGCTGTTCTCCTTTCCATACACATGACTTAGGATTTCCTGGCAAGGTGAAAATGGATTTGTTTGTCTGCCCCTGCAGGTGACAGAGCTGCGAGGACTGGCCACTATTCTAGTTGGTGTTGTGACATGTGACAGCATAAACTTCTTTACAACCAAGCCTCAGTCAATCATTGTGGACATAACTGAACTGGGCACTATCAAGCTACAGCTGGAGGTACTCTGGAAGTAAGTACAGCTTCAGATGAAAAAGCTGGAGCTAAACATTTGAAATAAATTAAAGGCTCCTAAGTATGTCACTGAGTGGCATTAACATCACAGTCCTCTCTCTGTTTGCAGAGCAGGTGCAGGATAGGTAGCAGCCACGTTCTTCCTCGCAGCACCCCAACCTGTGCCTGATCTCTGACTCTGTGGGACCAGCCCTCAGGAAGGGGAGGGGGAAAGGGACAGAAGCTATTTCTGTGATCCTTCAGTTCTTTGATGTTACCAGAGCCATGGATAGACCTGTGAGCTTACTAGCAGGCTTTTACCTAGCTTACTGCTCTTCAGCATGAACATTCAAGTGTAGCTCCAAGCAATGTACCTACATCTGTAAAACACAAATAATCTGGAACATGATGAGATGAGACTGAAAATAGCAGCTTCTAGGCACAATGGAAAAAAACCAACCCATAGTTGATATTTCAGGACAGTCACTATTAGCAGGCCACAAATAGTTCAAAATGAAGCTTTCTCAAAGACTTAGCACCTTCATGTGTGCACTGTGATTACAGTTATTGATGGAAGGTCTGTTTGTGCACTACAGGGAAGATTGATTACAGATGCACTTTTAAAATAGCTGAGTATTTTCATGATGCTTTTGATTTGTTAAACTGTTTTATAATTTTAATCTGTAAATTGATTTTTGTAGAGGATTACTGATGTTATTAAAGCAAATTCTCACTTTTGTCGACACTGAACTGAACTTCTTCCTCACTCTAGGCATGCTAACATAGATTTTTGAGGTAGTACTGTTATTTCTGCTTTGTGGGACTGTTGGTCCACCCTGAGAGTCTCTGCAACAAAGCAAAACTTTAAAATCTGTTTCCCTTTACTGTTGTCCAGGGGCGGAATCCACCCATCTTAGTGAAGTGCCAATTAAACAACAGGCACTCTTCATTCTACTTTTGTGTATGGCTTAATGCTGTCCTCTGTTCTTCCCAACCCACCATGGCAAAGAGGAGTTTGAATGCACCTCCATGAAAAGACCTCCTTGAGCAGCCACTTTGTGGTGTCCTGGCTCCCTCCAGGAAATGCAGAAACTGAACAGATGGGGAAGGGCAGGGAGCTGTGTCTTGTAGGCTGGACTCAGCCTTGTACAGCACCTCTTCTCTGGCCATGCTGGTTTCTTGTTTTCTTTAAAATTACTCAAAAATAAAGCTTGCATGTGTTGAATGTGTGATCTGCCAAATGTGCCCACAAGCCAAACAGATCTTTCAGTAAAAGAAAGGCTTCCCTGCCCTTAAGGCAAAGTAACAAAATGTATTTTAGTCAGAACTGATTTTTCAGGTCTTTCTCTTTCTACTTTTAATTAACTTTGGAATCATTGTTTGGCTTATGACAGGCTTTTTTTTTTAAGCCAACAACAGGAGAAATGCCACAAAGGTTTTCTGTTGCAATTCCTTTTCAAGCTTTGATAAACAGTTTTCAGGTTGCATTTCTGGAGTTGGGAAAGAAAAACTTTGTTAATCAACATACACAAGTGACATTCAGAAAACAGTTTGTTTTGGTCCTTGACATTTGCTGGTAACTTGTACATGCAATTGGGCTGAAAAATGAGTCTGTGCAGAAGCATCCAAAATCTATTTTCAGCTGCACCCATTGCTCTGAGTCAATGAGGAATAAAGTGACGCAGCAGACTTGGGCCTGCACCTGTTGTTTATGACACTTTCCTCCTGAGATCTAACAATGGGCATCAGTATATATGGTGCTTTGGTGGGGTGCTGCAGCTGCTCTGCGACTTTTGAGACCTCTGCTTCTTATTTGAGAAGCTGAGCCATGAATTAATTGGGTAACAAAGTGTTTTTCCAGAAGCTGGCTGTGATCTTGCATTATATGCCCTATGCAGCTTCCTCATACTGACACCAAGTTACACAGCTATTCCCCTTTGAACCTGAAAGCAGAGGCACTCATGGAAGACGTACTGACAGCTGTCTGGAGCAGGGATGGTATAAGCTGCATGATAGGTGTGGTTTTATTGTTGCTGGGTTTTTTGGTGGATTGTGTTTTTTTTCTTTAAAATAAAAGTAGCTCTTAAAATGACAGCCCTTTTAAAAGAAGGCAAATTAAAATACGCTGTTGTTTTGACATTTGTGTGTCTTCAGAGTGGGGAAGGAAAGAGAGAAGAGGGGTATAGGAGGATATAAGGGCTTTTATACATCCCCAGCAAAGTCTGATGCATTTGTCATCTCTTATCCTGCAACACGTGCACACACCCCCAAAATTGCAGTGGGTTTAATCTGAATGTAAAATGATCAAAAGCCTTACAGGCAGTTTCAGAGCAGAAAGGACTGCAGACAGAACCCTCTCTTTGTAGAGATGTTTTTCTTCTTAAGAAGTCCCTTTTTCCCTGACTTCAAACCTAATGTCTTAAGAAGCTCCACTTGTGCAGTGCAGAAGACATACCTTCTTTATTGAACTGGAGCTAAAATCTGGGTTTCCCTAAGAGGGGAAGTTCTGTACTGAGAGATGGCACATTCATAGCAGAGTCTGGAAGAAATCACTTCTGCTCTCTTCTAGTTAACTTACACAAATGGCATCTAACAGATTCACTTCATTTACTTTTGCTGGATCTACTTGCTTGCCTTTCCTCACTGTCAGTAACTTGGGTAAATAATTATGCACACAAGTTGTTCTTAGAAAAGACTGAATAAAGGAAATCCCTTCCTGGTCTGTGATATTGCACAGTTTCTCAGAGAAATAGCCTGAATCTCCAAACCAAATGATATTTGTGACTAAATTTTCTAGAAAAATACAATCCAAATTATACTGACTCTTGATTGTTGCTGTAGCTCACAGCCCAGAGGGCAGCTATTGACTGGCAAGATGAGCACTTCTGTGGCATTTGGGAAAACCATCACCCAGCTTTTAGAGCTGGCAACAGCTGAGCTGGGAACAGGGTTCGTGGTGACACATTTGCTTTGGAAGTTAATGCCCACTTGGAATTCTTCAGTGTATGAGAAAACTCTGGCTCTGTGTCTCTGTGTTTAAGTTTTCTGAAATTTGTTGGTATCTTACCAAGTGGGTTCTCCAGAGCACTGCTCCACAGAACTGTCAGGCTTCTCCTCTTCAACAGCCTGTTTGTGGAAACTGCTTACAGAAGAAAAAAAAAAAGTCGTGTGGTGATAACTGATGGTGTTTTTATTTTCAAAGATATAGCATTCAAAATAACAGCTGGGTTTTTTTCTTTGATTTAAGAATAGCTAAACAAATCCAGCGGATTTGCTCAAACTTCCCCCAGAGGCAAGCTCTCAATCTAGACCTGCTTTGTGAGAGATCCAAATGTAGATCTCTCTTCCACTTCTAACTGTATATTTTCTTTAAATAGGCCACTAGTCTTCTGGGCTATACCAAGTTCCTTCAACTCCTTTATAGATTATGCCATGAGGAGTGTGAATGAGCTTGGGCCCATAGCAGAACAGCTTTGTTGGCCAGGTTGCCAGAAGACTTTGGGTTTTTTGCCAACTTAAACAGCAGTCTGAATTCCGTCTCTCACACGGAGGACAAAGAAAAAGCCTGTGTTCTCTTTTTTAGAACTTCAGTTAGCACCCCGTGCTGCGATCTAAGGGCACCAGCCACCCAGAGCCATTCTTGTGATTTCTGCCTGCTTTGAGCATGTCCTGGCTCACAAGGGTTTGTGGAGTAGGAGAAAAAAGCTTCAGGGAGAATACAAAAGGAAAGTCTGAGATTTTTGGGTACATACTTACTGCCAGTCCTGCTCTTACAGATGAAAACTTACCTGAATAGGTAGTTGCTCATGCAGGTGTCGTTGGGCAGTAGTCTGTCAGTGCATCTCTGTGCTTTTGATGGAAGTGAAGTTTCATAGCTTAGTCTTTTGTGATAAGGTATTGACTTTGTAACATGCTTATTATGCTTTGGTGGTTAGGAGAAACCTAACAACAGTCACACTGTTAAAAGTTCATGGGCATCTTCACCTGTGTCCAACAGGGAGAAAAAAGAAATCTGATGATTAACAGCATCAGAATTGGGTTATTTTCTTTATTAATGCAAGTCTGGATTCATAGGCTGAGAGGTGAGATTCAGACAGGAAGTGCTCTCCTTACACACCAACAGAAAAATGCAGCAGGGTGAGGGAAATAATAGAAATCTCAAGTATTTAATCCCTCTGCAGGTTTAGTGGTGATGACAAAATAATCTCTCCCTGGGAATCCCTGCTCGGTGCTGGTAAGGCTGAACGATCTCTGACTGGGTGCGGATGCAAAGCTTCTGATGTTGTGGGATGTTCAATCTAGGATCTTGGGCTCTGATGAATTGTAAACCTCTCTGAGGTCAGGCTGGTCGTGTGTGTTTTGGACCTGAATACTGGAGTCCCGCAATGGTGCTAAGGCAAGCTGAAGGGGTTTTGTTTACACTGGCCTGAACAATGACGGCCTTGTGGTGTCATGTATTTAATGCTGTGAGTAGTCCTAATGAAAGGCCAACATGTTTGGCAATATAGAAATAGAATGGGGATGACTAAGATCATCAGACGTGTGGGCCCACTTTCATTTTTTTAATGCAATTTCTCAGTCTTGAGGAGGTGTTGATGGATAATGCTGTGCAGGCATACGAATACTGGCTGTGGGGAATGTGGAAAGGAAATGATTAGGCACCGTTTCTTTCAGTGCAGCCACAGAGACACCCCCACACTTTTTCCACAATTTAAAGTTAAATAATTGAATTTTTGTATACTCTTGACCTGGGCAGAGAATTTGTGTCGGTGATGGCAGGAAGTAACTAGACAAACTAAGGAAAAGTGTGTGACAATTAAAGGCAATAATCTGCTTGCAAAGTCTGGTGTGTGACAGATCTAAGCTATGGATTGCCTCATATTTGAGCATGTGTCTGGGGAAAGCCTACTATATTTGACTATTTTCCTCTGCTTTTCCTCTGAATATCCCCTACTGGCTTCTGTCAATGTCAAGATGCTAGGAGAGATGGATTCTTAGATCTGTCCCACTGTGAACTTCTGTTTACTGTACAAATGGGAACAAGTTGATGGATCATGCCCAATGAGTTTACAGCTAGGAGACAATAGATGTTTTAGAGCAGATTTCATTCTTTCCTTCACCCTTTGCTTTGCTTCTCACAACTTGCTATCTTGTAGTAACAGGGAGCATGCGCTTGTATCGAGGGCAGCTGAATAGCTGTATTTTGCTAGAGGGTTTTAGTAACTGTCAAAGGGGCAAACCAGATTTAGCTTGTAGTTCCCGTCCCTTTCATCCAAAGTGTCATTTTCCATTACTGCATTGCTGTGTTAAAAGCTAAAAATGAAAAATCTGAGGAATGAATCCCTGTGACTCGTCTCAAGAAATGCCACGGATAGGAGTAATTTGCTTCCATCAGTAAACATAGCAGGCTTTGGCTAAAAGGCTCTTACTGTCAGAAACACGATTTATTTTCTGCATAGTGACACAATGCAGCTGGTTGTTAGTGGGACTCCGTGGAACTGGCCTGTTTGATGAACCCCAGCTGGGTGACACTGGTGGATTTGGCCAATTGACCTGTATTAGGTGGGCTCACCCAGCCTTACCTCCATGCTGAGGACGACAGTGGTGAGCTGCACTCTAGGGTGCTGCTGAGAATTGTCCTTGTGCAACACGAGAAGCTAGAGAGAATTGGAGCTCTGCTTTTCAGCTTTTGCTGGAGAGCAGAAGTTCACTTCCCTGTCACTGATTAGCCCCTGTTATCATTTGGATCTTTTCAGCTTTCTAGTGGTCCTATATTGAACAGCTAAATGCAGCTGACAGTCCTCCTGTTTTGTCATTATGTTCATATCTATGAAATTACAGATTTGTTGTAAACAATTCAGGGGTTTTTTTTCAAATGCCAGTACTCATGTGGAAAAACAAACTTTCTTTGGTACCACAAGGCATATCAGTAGGGAACAAAAGTAACACGTAGAAAAAACAAACTTGCTTTACTTAACTTCAAATATTTTTTTGCTCTCCTGGTTAGCTGAGTTGCTTTTTTTTGGGAGTTCATCCAAGTTTCCTTAGACTGATTTGAAAATGAGTTGAGAAATTAATGTCTGTGAGGTAGTAGGTTATTTATTGGTAAGTCTTTAGAGCAGGACTTGTCAAACTCTTGTAGACTACAGCCAGTATCCTCTGGGGCTGTAACTGAATTCATCCATGACTCCATGAACTGCATATTGCCCATGCACACACTGCACAAACTTACCCTGCCTGCCAGCCAAAGGAGGTGTTCATTAATATTTGAGGGATGATGAAATTTTTTTTAAGGGCTTGTCCATATAGTGTGTGCCCTGCAGGAGGGCAATGAGTGGCAGTTTTCCTTTGTGACACGAGTTATATTTCCTCCATATCTGGAATGGTGTGTCTCACTAGCTGTCCAGTGGCTGTAGCAGGCAGCCTGTAACTGTACTTGAGAGCACTGGGGTCAGTGTGGGCACTGCAGAAGGATAGAGAGCACTTCAGACTTTGGCCCGTTGGACCCTTTTTCCAAAGTCTGTAGCACAGGTCTCTTTCGAAAGGGTGTTGAGAATTCCGTGTAAAATGCACAACATTTTGTCTGTCTCTTTCTCTGTGGGTGCATTTGAAGATACTGGTCAGAGGCAGTCTCCCTTGCCTTTTTTTCCCCTGTGTTTGCTAAATGTCACAGTTCAAATCCTGACAGCTGTTCCTGCTGCTAAACTTTTCTGCACTTTCTGGTCTTACTGACACTTAGGCCTTTGTGTCTTCTGCTGCAGCCCCTTTGACACAGAGAACATGTTTTTATCACCTGGAACCACTGCCAAGTTTTCTGTGGGTAGTAGGAAGAGCTCCTTATACAACTGGACCCCACCGAATACTCCCAGTTTCAGAGAGAAATACTACCTGGTGAGTATGCAGAGGAAAGCAAAATGTAAAGCACAGACCTAGGACTTGGTTTTTGGATTAGATTAGGCTATTGAAGAACACACTCAGAAACATGAAAACGTAGCACCCCAGGGTCTTTGCAGTTTATTTTGAGGCTTTGTTGATATTTTAAAAAAGCCAAAACTTATTATTTTTAATTGCTTTTTAGATTTTCTAAAACAAACAAAAAACAACCCTAACAAATATTCTTCTTGGTAGTGAGAATGGTAGGGGTGTGGGCATCTGCCCTAGTGGTCTGTGGTGGGACTCAAACTCAGAACCACTCTGTCTCAGTAGCTGACAGATCTTTAGATCTTTCACCTTGAAAGATCTAAAGTGTGGTTGCTGCTGCTCCCCTTAGCTCATCTAGTAGTGCTTTGTTGCAATAGTTTCTTTTGTCCAGCCTGTGCTGGCCTGGCTCCCTTTTGTCAAAGAGCCCAGTGACCTTGAGCACTTTGAGAACGTATGTTTCCAAGAACAGGAAGCCTTAGGTCTCTGTCGTAGGAAGAATCTCATGCTTTTCAGTTGTGTATATGCTCACTTACAAATTTATTTGCTGCAGTCTATTTTGCAACAAAGGCAGAGCCAAGGAAATGTAAGTGATGAAGCTCAGCCTCCCAGCATATTGAGCTATTTGGCTGCCTGTGATTTTGATGTACACGGGAGGAGCAGGCCCCCCAATACTGCAGAGACAAGCGAGGCAGACTCGTTCAGCTCTGAGGATCAGAAGGGGATAGAATCCAGGAATACAACTCCAGCTCTAGACCACAGGACACTGCCGTTGGTGATTATTCAAGAGCCTTGTGCAGAAGAGCAACAGCATCCTCTTCCAAATCACACAACTCTAGATATACTGAAGAAGACTCCATGTGTGGATGGATTTTCAAATAACCCAGCTGGTTTTTTGAACCGTCACAGAGGTAGCAGAGACTCTTTCAGCGAGGCCAGAAATCACCGTCTGATAGAGGAAAACGACAGTAACCAGAAGGGCCTGAGTGCTGCACTTGACCTAAAACTAGATGGATGTACAAAATCAATTGATAAGACTCTCCAGGAAGTGTTAAATTTGTTGAAATTACATCATGTGGGGCAAGCTCAGCTGGAGAAATTGGAATACCAGGTTTCATCTCTGAAGGATAAATTAAAGGTAGGTAGTGTTTCACTCTTGGAAGATGGTGTAGCTTCCACTGTTACTCCTAAAACTGCAGAAGTTCCGTGACCCTGTGGTGGATTTCCTTTAATGATGTATGGAAGGCATATTCCTAAAAAGCATTTGGCCACCAGAGGTCAGGCGCTGCGCAGCAAAGGCAGCCTTGAGCTCCAACTGCCAGGAGCACTGCGCTGCGCAGCATCTCTCCCAGACAGCTTTCAAATGGCACACAACAGTAACCTGGAAAAAGGAATTAAGAAACTACATGTAGTCAAAGTGGAAACTAGTCTGGGTTAAGCAGAATCTGAGCTGTATGACAGAGGCTTTATGTTTTGGCTTGCTTCTAATTTTTTTGGATGTTTTTCAGATTTAGTAAACCTTGAGATGACTGCTTCAGTTCATCAAACCTAGTGTTTCTTCAGGAACACCTAGCTTTTGCAGGCAGCTCAGTCTGACAAATCATAGGATGTTGAGAACATCTCTCTCTTCAGAGGAAAGGTCCTAGAGAAGACCTTTCTGCAAGCAGTGGGTTATATTGGGAATTTGGTAGCGTTGCAGTACACGGGGCCAGTGTGCAGAGTTGGGAGGTAAGGTACTGTAAGCATTCATCTAAGGTCTGGAAAAATAAATGACATTAGAAAACCACACTGACTTCCTCTTCCAGTGCAACCACTTTAAAAATAGAAATTAAGAAAAAAATCCAAACCAAGTGCTCTCAAAGCAGCCTTTCCAATGCAGGGCAGTTAGTGGCCTGATGAAGTCCACTGCTGATATTGAAGTTGTTGGATACTGTGCTGGAATGCAACAGACCCCTAAGATTGCTACTTCTAGATCTGAAACAGGGAATAAGTGAAAATTGCACTAATGGCAGAAGGTGCAGACACCAGCCTTGACAGACATGGAAAATCAGAGAGGAATACTGGCAGATTAAAATATTTACATGTTTTTGGAATTTAATTAGCAATCTTCTTTTGGGACCAGAGTGCTGTACCAAGAGCTAGCTTCCCTGATGTGTTAAGGATGAAATCAGAAAAGCAAGTTGTTCTGTTATTAAGAGTGATTTCAAAAACAGCAAAAAACTCCATGCAAAAATGGCTTAATAATACATATAACAATATTTTTCCTTCCGTTCCATCAACAGCTAAAGCCACTTCATCACAAACATTCTTCTATGGAAAGTTTAATGGTGGAGACAGTACTGGAAAGTTTTGACTTTTTAAACGCTGACTGTAGTGCTGATGAGCTTTCATTATTTGGAAGCATAAGAACAGCCAGCATCAGGTATGTGTCTGCTGCACTTCATTAGAGGGGACAATGAAAGGGGTAAGGAGAGTCTGCTCCCAGGATCACTCACTGGGACACTCTGCTTGGCTAGGTCACAGCCAAGCACAGAGCTGCTGCTGGTATGAACATCCAGAGTAGAAACCAATTCTTTTGAGTACTGAGATTCATGACTTGGAATACTGAGCAGTTTGAAATGGCAGGAGACCAAAACTGAACTTAGAGAAAACGTTGCAGAATGGCACGGGTAGGATATGATGGAAGGCCTAATGGGTAGGACATCAGGACAAACAGACTGCAGGAGAAACAAGGTGATTGGGATGATGCTGAACACTTCTGCAGTAGAGAGGGACAGAGCTATGAGTAAGTGGCACAGCTCTGCTACCTGTTCTTTCTTTTGAATTCAGTTTTGTGTTTTGCAGCTTGTGTAGCACTGAAAGTTACCTCCCAGAGCTACAAGTCTGATCCTGGGAGACTTGCTCCACTCCCAGTATCATTGGGGTGGGAGAACAGCAAGGGATTTCTCCATTATGTGCTGCTTTTGCAGTTTATTTGCTGCAAATGAGCTGGCAACTCAATTCACATTACCTGGAAGCATCTTTTACTAATATTGATTCTCCAAAATGGGATTTTGTGGGACCAACTGAACTGGTATTCCTGACCTGGAGTGACTTTTAAAAATGAAGTCCTCATGTTTTTAAGCAGCGTTGTAAATACAATTAAAAAATGCTGTTATCTGTCAAATGCCACCTGGTTTGTAGTTCTGCAACTCACCTGAAGGCTCCTGTTGAGCCTTATCACTTATTTAGTGATAAGACTTTTAACTCTTTTTTTCCTCTCATCTCAACAGCACATACAATGACAACACACTTCAGTCCCTGAGCTGTGACACGAGAACAGAAACAAGAGATGTAACTACTGGTGATGACAATTTAGATGTACTTTTGATGACTCATCTGAAACTATGTAAAGGCCTTTTGCAGGTAAGGAATGGCCTGTGGGTTTCCAGGGCACTGGTTGTAATTGTTTACTCTGATTATGGACAGAAGTGAGTATGTAGCTGGTTCATTAAAAAAGCAGAAAGACTCAGTTGAGTCCAAACAATGCAGTGTGTACATGTGCACATGCAGAATGTGCCATACAAAACTCTGCTGCTTTTTTCAGCCTCTGTGGTTTGCTGAAGCTTTAATAAGACCTTTGTGCCCAAAGCAGACTGCTAGTGTGGTAAGACAGATTTGGGTTGAATTGTGTATCAATAATGGGGAACCAGTTTTATTAATGAATGGAGAACTACTACTACTAGAAAGAAACTGGAGGCAAGTAGGGCAAGAAAGAACCCTTATGTCCCCTTGAGACCTCATTCTTCCATTAATTTTGGTTATAGTGCTCAAGCATGTTATTGTCCTCAAAGTATCACCTCTGCTGAAGATGGGCAGGAGTAACTGTTAGTATTGAGCTATTATTACACAGTTGTCAATGGATGGGGCAGAGAAGAATATCAAATTCTGGACAGCCTGTCCCAACATAATGTGACTTAGCCCATTCTGCTGTGCAGCTTGCACTCAGAAATGACCTGTCTATGCTGGGATGGGATAAGAGGCCTTTGGAGAACAGGTAGTATATTTTCTCACAGGTTTTAGAAGTCTAAGAAACAAATCCTCGTTCATCCTGAGCTTTGATACTGCCTTTGTTTCAGCTACTAAGATAAGCATCTTGTGTTTCAGAAATTGAGGTCGCCAAATGTAGCCCGGGTTATCCAGGAGAGCATTTTGGAAGAGGTATCAGAGCAGACACGAGTCCTGGGAGATGTCTTGGATATGTCTGTTGAAGAAAGTGAGTAACTGTATTATTTCAGGTGATGACAGAGATATGAGAGGTACAGATAACTCTGCTTGAGCTTCCCTAGACGTATCAGGGTTTCCTTCTAATTGCCTTACAAACATTTGCATAATTAAAGCAGCTCTTATATCTGGATTCTTAGAAAAAAATAGGCTCATCCTTTGTTGGTTTTTTTCCCCATTAAGGAAGGAAAAGATTAAAGAAGTTTGGCTCAAAGAAAAAGTAGCTGAACTGGTACTTCCTAGAAACAGGGAAGTAATAGATGATGAAGCTTATAGCCAAAGAGCTGCAGAAGAACCTTAATAAAATCCTCTTTTATATCTATGCTTTTACTCAGTAAACAAACAGCCCAGCTTTTGTACTCATTTGCTAAGAGAAGTTTGCTGTGCAATTTTTCCCATCACAGGCCTTCCCCATACTAAATTCTTCCATTCACTGTTACAGCAAAAATGATAAAGGCACAATGGGAGACTTTGAAGGCTTTTGTTCCCATCTTGGTAAAGTAGTGGTAAAAATGCAAATTGTAGTTGGAAGCATGTGCTGACAGATTTTATCCTGAAGGATGTGAGAATAAACTACACCCTAGAGAAAAGATCCAAAAGGTCTTTGATACAACATGGTGAGGAAAGTGTAGGAGCTGCAAATGCAGAACACAAGTTCAACATCTCTGTAGGTAAGAGTGAGAAATAATAGAGTTTAAATGATAGAGAGGAATCCCAGGGTATTGCTTCAAGTGATCTTCTAAAGTGATGAAAGAAAGCCTGCTTCAGTCTGTGCACCACGGTTGAGAGTTCTCCACTTCTGAAGGTACACAAACCAGGATCTCTAAAATGCTTGGAAATGGCACATCTCTTGCTGGTCCAAGTGGGAACAGTTACAGTCACAAAAAATTCTTCTGCAACTTGACTCAGATGCTGGGATAAAATGAATAACGAGAGGCGGGAGAGCTGTGAGGCATCTCATTCAGGTCCTGTAATCACAAGTTGAGGAGCTCAACCCAAGCTTGGTGAAATCAATGCTTGCAGATGTTAAAATACTGGCAGCAAATCTCCAGCTTTGAGCAAAACTATCTACATAAGTGCAGCGTAATGCTGACACATCTCTAGACATGCCACCTGGTGCCTAATTTCTCATGTCAAATCCCAAACCTGCTAGAGCCCACTGACTTTTGAAAATGTGATTTTTCAGTTATTCAGAAGATTAAAAAGAAGAAGCACTATCTGAAAATCTGGAGTGATCTTGCAGAGCCTGGCATCATCTTGTTTACTTCAGCAGAAAGATTCCGCCATGCACTGAAATACACACTGATGCTCAAAGTGAAGGAGAAGTACCCCCGTCAATTAGAAGCAGGTACTGATCCGGTCCTTGGACAAAAGGCCACTCTGGTTTCACTTTTTTGCACAGCTAAAAATTCTTGTGCATTTTAAAAACAATCTAAACCCTGTTTTGAGCAGCTTCCATCTAACCAACCTTTCATTTTCTCATTTGTTCTTTTCTGTGTTACTTCCAGTATTGCAGAGGTTGCTGGAGCAGATCATCACCTGTGACGGGTTGCTCCCCTCTCCGTACCTCCAAACAGAACCGGTTACTTTATTCCAATTTTTTAGGTACCTGGAGAAATGCCACATTACCAGCCTGGAGAAACACTTGGGAAAACTTGCTAAAGAAGGTAAGTGCTTGTGACCTGCACTTGAACTCACAAGCCCAGCAGCTGCCTGTTGCTCTCCAGATTTCTACTCAAGAAATATTTCCAGAACAGAACATGGCCCAAACATTGAACTGACAACTTCTTCCCATTTTAATTCCCCTTCTGACCATGCAATTCTAATTAGAGCAGGAAATACATGCTTGACTCCCCTAACTGGGAAGAAACAAAACGGAGGTGTGAAAGAATGGTTTATCTCCAGTGCCATAAGAAGTGAGTTCTGTGATATTCTGAGGTTAAAGCAGAAATGAAGTGGGCAGCAATCTACAGCTGGATTCAAGGGCTGAGTAAATGTCTGTAGCTTTGTGTGACTATTGCAGCTGTAATCAGACACAGACAGTAGCAAAGAAAAGAATTAGTTTTAAGATACTCCTGATATTGTCTGCACCTTTAGTCTTATTTTGATGCAGATGACTCACCTGGTGGTGGACTAAGAATTTATGCATTGCTAGTCAGTGAAAAAGAACCGAAATATTCTCCAAATTGAAACTGTAAATCCATTGCCTGATTTCTTATTTCTTAAAAGATAGAGGGGTTTCTCTTTGGCCAGCACAGAAATAAATATCTCCGCTCCCTTTGTCAGACTGTCTCGGCACAGGAGGAAATGAAACAATGACAGGGGAAGAAGACAGGATGGTCAAAGGGGCAGTCGTCCTGATTTGCTTCCTGCCATGCTTGGCTTGCTTCATAGTGTGTGAATAACGGCTTGTGGCTAAAGGAGACTGGATTGCTCTTGATGATGTCTTCACCTGTCAGTTAGTGAAGCTGAGCCCTTTCTCTTGCAGTAATGCTAATTGAGGAGCTACAATGCCCTGGACGGCTGAAGACTCTCAAAAGACTGAGAGGAAAGCGACTGAACAAACTCCAGCCTCTACCCCAGACTTTACAGCTGCTTGGGATTTTACAGCTGGACGACAACCACCGTGTCAGCAAAGCGGCCACGTCCTGCCTCTCCCGTGCAGCAGCGAACAAGAAGTTCAGGGAAAAGGTAAAGCCTGCAGTTCTGGCTCTTCTTAACAGATGCTGAAATACATGGAATTGGTTTGTCCTGGAATAGTTCTGTTGTCCTCCATCAGTGCTCGAGAGATTTGTCTATAGCCATTATTCAGTTTAAGATAGGCAGATCAGTGCTAACGTCAGTCTGGATGGGAGTGCTTGATAATAGTTTTGTTTGTTTCTTTCTTCTCTTTCAGGCTCTGATTTTTTACACTGATGTTTTAGCTGACTGTGATACAAGACTTCAGCAAGCTGCATGTTTGGCTCTTAAAAACCTCAGAGTAAGTATTTACAGCTCTACATTTCCTGTGCATGTCTGGCCAAAATTGCTAGATGTAAAAGTGTATCTAACTTTTTTTTTTTTGTAAGCTTCTAGAGTTACTTTTTTCAGCTTCCTTCTATTTGGAATTAATGAGTTCTTTGGCTGCCAGAGTTCCAAAGTATTAATTCTATTATTCAAAAGGCAGCAGGCAGAGGGAGCTGCAGGCAGCTTGGAGTGTCTCAGTTTGATCTGACAGGCACAGACCAAGGACAGAAAGGATGTATTCCAACTTCTGCAATGTTGTCAGTGGTGGAGGACAACAGACCCTGGCTGACTGGAGGGCATCGAGCATGTGCGAAAATGAGCAATAGTCAGCTCTGCATAGCATCAATTCTAAAGCTTTAACTACACAAATTAGAGGTTAAATCTATTTCTTTGCTTTTTGTTGTTTTGGTTTTTGCACTTTTTTTTTAATAAAAGCCAATTATAGTCAGAAAATAGAAGAAATATTTGCATTACTCTTATAAGAAAGTGTCAGAACAGATTTAAAGCTTTCCAACAGCCACAAGTCTGTAACATTAGTTTGCACACAAGGGATTGTTGTGAGTACAGTTTCTACAAACGTGCAGTCACAAGATAGACCCCACAAATCAGTCTTAATTCTCAAAGCCAGATCTGCAAAGCAACTGTTGGCCTTGCACAACCTGCTTTAGCTCTTGTCAGGGAAGGTCTTGATTGGTTTAGGCTGATTTAATGGTACTGGAGCAGTGACCCAGGCCCTAGAACATTTACACTTTTTTCATGCCCTAAAAAAGGAGAGAAAGTACCAGAGGTGAAATCCCATTCAGAAAAACTAACTGCAGTTGGGTATGCTGGGGGGAGACGAGAAAGGCCAGGGTAGAATTTAGATGTGAGATGGGAATTAGCAGGACCTTGTGAAGGTGTTCATGAAAATGCAAATCTTTCTTTCCTCCATCAGGGTGTTGAGAGTATTGAGCAGGTTGCCCACCTGTGCCAGTCTGAAACAGAGGATGTTAGGAACACAGCCAGGGAAACAACGCTGTCTTTTGGTAAGTCTTTCATACAGCCTTAGACTATAGATTCTGAAAAGTAATGTGGAACAGCACCAAACCAGGACGGGCCTGAAGTTCAGTCACAACACATCTAGGAAAATGGAAATCTTCCATGAACATCTATTTCATACCATCAAGATAAACTTTGCATCACATAAAACTACTAAAGGTTCCCATTAAAGTTTGTAGAACCAGACTGTAGCATGAAGTGCTTAAAGAACCAGTAAACTTCTTCAAACTCTGTCAGATAAGTACTGGAAATGCTGACAGTGCTGCTGGAGTTAGGATTGTAGGACTGGCATCAGACATCATTTTCCTGCTAGGTTTTGTAAAAAGGACACTTGAGCCTGGCCAATCACAGTAAAGCCTCTTGTAGCTCTGAGATGAGCTAAGCTCATTTTAAACACTTTCATATCTATCAGACCAATAACAGACTCCTCAGGTCTGCTAATCTTTCCTAGCCACCTACAAACTGAGTGGTTAGTTCTGATTTTGTTATCCCTATTCTTCAAGTGGTTCCAGTCTGAATACTGGAGGGGTAAGGAGTACAAACAAGGTTTTTTAGTAGTTCATTACCTGAATTCAGTAGATTTACAGCAGTTTTGCTGCTAATGAAATGCCAGGTTCCCAGTTTGCTACTATCTGGTATTTGTACTTCTGCTGAGGGCACAGGAGAGGGGCCAGACAAGGTATCTGAAATGCCCAGCTGCTAGAGAGAATGTCCACTTTATCTAGGAGACAGTAATTTCCTTATTCTGGACTTCCTAAAAGCACCGTGAGCCAGGCCTGCTTCCCACACCCACTGAGATTCACGTGTATTGCAAAAGCTCTTACACTGTGGTGCTCTCAACCAGTACTCACACAGAAAGGTTTACAGAAGGCCTGGCTCTCCGTGGTGGCTTCTGGCAGTTTTGGGAAAACTCTTCCCTGAAGAGATGTTTGGCCCTAGTGAGGGTTCTCCTCAGTTCTGGACAAGGTCACAGCACAAGTCTTTCTGGCGTTTCACATTTCTCGGGGTGTTTCTAAATAACTGCTTTCCCTTCTTCAGCATGGGATGCATTTTCTCTTTCTCCACAGGTGAAAAGGGACGGCAAGCTTTTGAGAAAATGGACAGGATTTGCTGTGAACTCAGAGAGACTGTACAACAAGAGGCTGAAATTGAAATCACCGTGTTTTAGTTGTGGAATAGGAGGAGCTAAACCCTGTTGTCCTTACAGCTGCATACAAGGGTTTGGTTTTGCTGTTTATCAGTGTCTGGTTTACTTACGCCCTGCTCTGTCCCTGCTGTGTCCTGACTGAGCACAGGTTCACTCCCAGAGGGGGAAGAGTTTCCAGTCTGCACTAAGCAGACCAGAGTACATTTTCTGTTTCTCAGCACATGAAGAAATACAAAGTGCTGGACAAATAAAAAGCTAGGATCTCTTAGAATATGGAACCAAGTTGTTACTCGAGTTAAAATCCCCCTCTTACTGGAATTATCTGCCCCCACTGAAACTAAGTCAAATATGATCTGTTTTCCTGTATTTTATTAATTTAGCATTTCTCAAATGATCATTCTCCAACAGTCCATCTAGAAACTAGCAGAGGCGGCAGATCATTTACAGCCACTGCCATCTACATTGGAAAGACTCTAGCAGCATTGCTTGGTGGCTTCCTTATCCTGTACAGTGTAGTTCCAGAAAGAAAGCTCATCACATCAAAAGCCAGTTTCTTCACGAGCATTGCAACTTAGGAGAGGTTCAAGTAAGGACTGACAAGGACATTCTACTGTGCATTGTCAGCAGTT
>VWZY01004511.1:46279-66384 GCA_013399075.1 Chloroceryle aenea | reverse complement strand
TGGGGGAGAAGTTCAGGCTTGCACTGTTCAAAGGGGCAGAGCTACCCTTGGTATTTAGTTGTGTATGTGCAGCTTACACAGCTGAAGATACTACAAGTGAGCCCTGAATAGCACAACCATGGTGTTTAGCTTATGCTGTTCTAGAGCAAAGTAAAATGTAATGTGCTGCTTATCTGTGCTGTAAACTCTGCTTTTAATTTACAGATTTATTTAAAAGCAGTGGAAAGAAGTCTTTCTACTTTGGTAAATTCTCTGCTTCCCCCGGCCTCTCTCCTGCTCTTCCCCTTCACTGGAGGGAAAGGGTAACAGCTGGTGCCAGGTAAGAGCACAGCCCAGTTAACTTTCTGCCTGCACCTCAGCAAAGCTTTGAACCCCAAAAGTACAATGCTGACAGGTGCTGAGGGCACTGCCTGACACCTCACGGCAGCTGTTTTAATACCACTTTCAGAAAACAAAGGAAATGCTCTTCTCAAGCACCTCTCCTCCCGTTGTAGCTTTCCTTAAAAATATAAAGAAAGAGGTGAATACTTTAACCCAACCATGGAAAGTGGCTGGCTGCAGGTATGCCGTGCAGCTGAAACTCTTGCATAAACAACCAAAAAAACCCCAAACAAAACCAAAAAAACCAACCCCAAAGCCAACAATTCCATTTGTGCTTGAGAGTTACTACGCTTCTTACATTACAGCAATGCCTGAGCCAAGGTAGTTCAAATGTAACTGCTTAAAGTGAAAGGGAGGAGGGAGAGACACAGGATGCTCATTTAACTTACTCCCAGTTCCAGTAAATTCTTAGAGTAGCACTGAGATCCTTTCCCTACAAAAAAAACACCCCCCCCACCGTAGTATCCTGCTAGCCCTGATCTGCACATGATTCAAAGCAGGAGGCAGGGACTCCACCCCAGGGAGGACAGGAAGCAGTAAGACTCGTGTACGTTCTTTAAAAAAAGAATTTTATTGTTACAACTAAAATGAGAACTGAAAATTTGTATGGGAAATTGAAAAACTGTACAATATTACTATAACCTGTGAGGTCTTTGCAGCGGCTTACACAAAAGACAAGATACCTGAAAATGTATTATACCAAAACATTTAGCTTTTTGTTTGTTTGTTTTTTTAATTATTATTTTGTTTTTTTAAAAAAGTTTATTCTATGGCAATCTGTAAAAAAGAAAGACCTGATGAGTAAATATTTGCTTAAGGCATATAGCAGAGCAGCTCACTAGCTTTCTAACAAGTTTAACATGGATGTTTGTCCATTTCCCAAGAAGAGGTTAACCAATACACCCACTTCGAACGCTACGGTATATACACACCCAACTACTACATACAGATACAGGACAGCAGAACAAAAGTGTTTACAGTTCAGTATTGCAAGCCCTATACACACCTCATGGGGCTTCTGGGATACTCCATCTGTCCTGGGAGGGGGTACGCTCTGGATGTGGAGCAGATGAAATAACTGGCAAAATACACAGGCTGAAAGGGGGGTGTCTGAACTCTCTATCACCTGCAGAAACTTTCTCTTGTCAGAATAATTAGCGAGAGAATTATTCTGGATTCAATCAAAGGAAGGAGGCTTCACTTTTCTGTCAAGCCTAAATTTAAAATATTCCCTCCTGGCAGCAGTCTGGAGATGTCTTTTGTTTCTTTGTTTTTAAATGGGCCACCGCTTCAGGAGCCTGCATTCCTGCAGATCAAAGCACACCACCGAGATCTTGCAAGAGCCTTTCTTTCCCCTCCCTCCTCCAGTGCAGCTCTGAAGGCAGCACAGGAACTCACACCCTGAAATCATAGAGCTATTGCTCGCTTCACGTGAGCAGAAGTGAGGTGTGAATAGGGCTTACTACACTCTCTGGAATGTCTGTACTATACTTACTCAGCTGAAATGAACCATGCTAACAACCGGGTTACACCGGGTACGCAGAAATTCAATAGGAAGTCATGCCAAGTATTAGGTGAGTACATGTTATCTGATAAACACCAACTCAGTCTATCGCTGAACGAAGATACTTTCAGCAACACCCCTGAACCACAGCCACTTAATGATCAGTTCATGCAGATATAATTTGGGCACATCAGGAAGCAGAAGTAGAAGTTTCTTTCACCTTTCAAGAACATGGTATTTAATCAGGACACTAGAAGACTTACATGCATTTTTATACAAATGGGGTACAAATGTTGCCTTAGAACGATATTCTACCAGATGGAGAGAATAGTGGGGACAAAGCAATCACATACTGTATCTTAAATACACAGAGGAGCCATTATATATTACCATTTGTCTATACTCATTTTTCATGTTTCCAATAATATAACTAAATATTGACTGATTACTACATTCCTCCTTTCAAGTACTGGTCTGACCAACAGTCTCACAGGTACAGTATTGATTCCCAGTACTACCTGAGGATTTATTATTGTACTTTTGAAAAGCCCTTGATGCAAGCTTAACAAAACACAGAATAGAAATAACTCCCTCCCCCCCTCGCCCAGTTCACCAAGTTACTCACTGAAAGAAAAGAGCTACACCTACAGCCAGCTTTGCAAAAATAAATATGGAGTGAAGAGAGACTTAGGTAACATACTCCATAGCCACAGTTGCACTGAGAAGGGTGGTTAAGTGCTATAAATCTAGAAAGCCTTGAGAAATAAAAAGAACTGATTAGTAACACTGTTGTAGCTCAGGTGTCATGGCTTCGTTTCAATCACTACAACTTGCTCTCTGCACCATGACACGAGCAAAGAAATCTTTGCTATTAAACTATTAATAATTTGGTACTAAGAAGAGGAACAGCATTGACCAAGACTGTTCAGTGCAATGCCTACTTCCAGTCACAGTTCTACCAATGCACCCCAATCCTTATTTACAAGCACTTTATTCAAGCCCCCACGGGCTGAACAGAATGGTGTTGACACAGCGTGGCATGGGACAGAACCACCCTTGGTGCTCAGCTCACCTCAGGATGGCACCCACCCTGTCTGCAGAGGTGCAGGTCTCACCCCCTCACACCACTGTGTCCAGTAACCACTGAGGAGCGAGCGTTTTCTTCAAGCCAGACTAAAGCCAGTATTTTAAATCTTTGCTTTAAAAAAAGCAGAACACACAAACGCTTGCATCATAAGCCAGCCGATCCGTTCACAGACCAACACGGCTTCTGTCGAACTTTCTTACGTCTTAAGGAAGCTGCCACAGCATTAACTGCTCTGGATTTATTGAAATGCTTTCCTGGAGGCACTGCAGGCAGGGAGCGAGTACGTTGCCTCTCCGGCCCCTGCAGGAAGCACGCTACTCCTTACGGAGCAGGTGGAGAGTGAAACTGTATTTTACATTCCAAATGATGAGGTTTAAGAACTGGTCCTTCTGAATGCCAGCGGCACAGCTGCAAGATGCTGGTGGACATGTTTTGGTTGAATTTGCCTTCCTGTTTCTCCCCCTCCCCTCAACCTCTCCTAACCCAGACTATAAAAGTAAAAACAGCTTTACAAAGGATGGTGCAATGTAAATAGGCATATGTGCAAGTAGAGTGCAACAAAAGTCAATGAGAAGATACACTTATTTAAAATGAAAAAAAAAAAGAAAAAAAAAAGAGCTTGACCTGTTGGGATACCCTGAGCAAATGCAGATGCCTGTTTCTATAAACACATGTAAAACAATAAGCTCTTCGAGAACAGTTATGCCAAGATTAAATAGATCAATACCACAGGCACTGCCCACAACTCAGTCTTTAATGATGAAGCAAGTTTAAAAAATAAAAAAATAATAAAAATAATTTAAAAAACCCTAAACCAACTGAAAAACCAACCACAAACACCCTTCCCCATCCATAGTTTACATTCTTCAGGTATGTGGGTTTCTTTCTCTTTTTTGGGAACTTGTCAATGTAAGTCATGTATTTGGTTACAACACTTGGAGAGTACAAGCAAGTTTCACTTGTGCCTAGGTTTTTCTGAAACACAAAAGAAAAAGAACTGGCTTTTTTAAAAAGGCTAAAAACAACAATGTGTTGTAATTCCATTATTTAGGTTTAAAAAAAAAAAAGAAAGAAAAAAGGAAAACAGACTATTTGGCATTTTCTCTGCTTACTCCTGAATATTTTAAGGCCCTGAGATTAGAATATTATGTTCTTGGGACCACAGGGCTAGATAAAACCCTAGTGCATCATCAATTCTCTCTTTGAGCCCTAACCAAAGTTCCGGCCCTTCAACCTAAGATCTGCCTCTGCTGAGACAAGGCTCACACACCTCAATTTGCTTTCTTTCAGAGAAGCTTGTTACAAACCGATCAAGTCATTGGTGTTTTCTGCAGGGTCGATCTCGCTGGCACAGCCATCAGTGAAAACACACCCTGTAACAGAGATAAGCTCCTGCCGTGAGGAAAGTGAACATGCATATATTCACTAGAAATGGCTTCCAAGTTGTCATCATGTTCTCATCATCCTCTTCTGAGTTTTCTGACTTCAGCGGCTCCTCTTTGTGGGGCGAGACATGCAGATTTTCACCAACAGTCCTCCTCCGAATTTCAGTGTCTTGACTGGTTCTTAAGGACAAAGAAATAAACAGTCACTACTGGAGCGCCCAGGTGGGAGAGCAGACTCTCCAAAAGCATGGCCTCGCCCACCCAACACCACCCACAGAGCTGGACATCTCTGGCTACCAGGAGCTGCAGAAGGGGACAAACCAAAGCCTGTTGCCAATTACTACAGTTCTGGCGATTAAGTGGCAGGTTTAGAACGGTGCTTGTCATCAAAAGCCATGTTGAGGAGTATTTTGTGCCATTTAAAGAATAAGCTGAGTTAGTTCTAAGAAGCACCTCCTTCCCTTTTTCACCACAAATCTGTTACCTGTCCAGAGACAGGCAGGGAAGTAGCATCAATCAAACCCACATCCAGCTCAGGGGAACATTACAGTTCTAAAATCAAGCACCAGCTCAGAAAGTCAGAAAATGATGGAACTGTGGTTGCTCATAACTCAGGAGTGGCCAAAGGCCTTCCATTTAATGAGGGAGTGAAGCTCTCCTCACCTTTAGTACTCTAAACATGGGGTTGTTTCTAGATGCCAGTCCTCCATCCTGTTGGCAGTCTACTGACTTCCTAACTGAGGAAGGAAGTTCAATAACCAAGCAGGAACTTCTGTATCTACAGCACAACTTCCTCCAGCTGACTGGAGAGAGCAGAGCATCACTAGGCTGTGAGAACCAGAAGGGTGGTAACCAGCAGGGAGGTGCTGTGCAGGGGGATTTCCCAGGCATCTGCTCACAGCGTGAGCACAGAACAACTTGGGAACCTTTCATCCCAGACACTAGAATATCTGGGCAGGGAAATGAACTCTGCTTCCTCCCTCATGTCTTCCACACACTGGTCCACATCCATTCACATCACACTGACCCTCTACTCTCTGTTCCTTGCCACTCCTGGCCAGCAAGTTTTGCTTTCCTCCCTTCTAGACCCACTGTGCCAGAAATGAGGACAAGAGTGATGATTGTGAAGGAGGCCTGTTCCTGCAGCAACAGCAGCGGCATGGAATGGGGGAGCTCAGGATTCGAATCCTGGCCTGTCCTATCCCACCTGAAACATTGCATAAAGTAGCATTTAACTGCAGCAAGGTAAGGCACACGTGCAGTCAGCCACCCCAGTCAGTGCAGATGGGCAGTTCCAGGGGATGGCTCAACTCCAACCTTAGACAAGGGACTAGAAACAAATGAAGTTGAGTCTCTAAGCTCTTTAGTGCTGGACGTGTCTTATGCTCATTGAAAGNTGGTTTGTTTGGGTTTTTTTGTGGCATTATTTGGTTGTTCTGAACAGCAGTGGTTAACGTGCGTGGTGCCGGTGCCACCGAGGCACGCAGCTGTCAACCGGCCGCACGCTGCTCCGGTAACCAGGGAGTGACATCTAGCGGTTCAACAGGCGGCACCCCGGCCTCTCCGCTGCTCTGCGCTCCCAGCGCTNTATTCACTGAGGAATTCACATTTCTACAGATAATGAGAAGACACCAGCTTTAAATCCGTGCTCTTCATTAGGCATGGAAAGCACTGGCTGGCATCTCAAACACCAGGCAAATGTTCTGGTTCCTCCCAGCTGTGTCTATTGAAGAGGCTCTAGAGTTCTGTGAACAACACTAACATTTGTTATTTTATTCCAGTATTCCTAGGGGAAGCTGAAGATGTCTTGTTAGGAGTCCATCTCGTGGGGGAACATTAAACCTTCCCTCGATTATCCCTCATGAGTGTAGGATTTGGGGGGTTTTAATTCTGTTTTGGTTGGTTTGTTTGGGTTTTTTTGTGGCATTATTTGGTTGTTCTGAACAGCAGTGGTTAACGTGCGTGGTGCCGGTGCCACCGANGGTGCCACCGAGGCACGCGGCTGTCAGCCGGCTGCACGCCTCCGGTAACCGGGGAGTGACATCTAGCGGTTCAACAGGCGGCACCCCGTCCTCTCCGCTGCTCTGCGCTCCCAGCGCTCCCGCGCCTTTAGCAGGCGGTACAATTCAGGTTACAAGGACAGGCAGAAAAGTCCTCTGCTCATGAGCCCCCTCTACTCCTTTCATCAACAGTAGCTTTGCCTGTAATTAACTGCACGTTGCTGTGGGCTGCAGCCGGCCAGCCTCCTGTGCAGCTACGTGACTAACACGGCCTCCGAGGCTGAAGCTGCTCCTCTGTAACTTACCGTGCACTGCGCGCAGATCTGCACTGAACCACCTCATTGTGCTGTCGCTGGTTCTTTTACAGTAGCGGGATCCTCTACGAGGCCCTGCCTTCTGTGTGACGTTAAACATGAGCACAAGACCCTTGCTAAAAAGATTTTGGGTTGGAACTATTACAAAACTATTACATAGTACACTGTTACATCAAGGTTAAGGGCTGTTCAGGCCCTTCCGTATGAAATGCCATCTCTGAGCAAATGTCCTACAACCTCTCCACACCGTGAGCCAACTGGACAGTTGTCTTCTGACAGTTAGAAGTGGGAAATTAGGCAAATTACCTGTCTGTGATCAGCGGCACAGACGAATGAGCTCTGCCATCTGGGACCATCTCTTCCGCAGTCCTGACTGAAGAGCTCACCTCTTCCTCTACTACTTGATGTTTAGGGAAGAATTCCGTGTGTTCATGCATCCTTCCATTGTGCAGTTCGGAGGTTCGCTTCGGTGGTCTGGGAGGTGGTGGGGTGTGCTCGGGTGGTGGGTCCAGGTCTTCATTAGAGAGCTCTTTCCACTGTTCCTTCAGGGAAGGAAAAGCTTTATTAAGCTCTTCTCTATTTTTTTCATGTAAGCTACTACAACTTTAACGTGACAGGGTCTATATACTCTACCTTTTAATTTATTTTTAGGGTGGCTGTTAATTTGCATGGAAAAAAAAAAGGGTGAGAAAAAAAACCAAAACAAAACAAAAACCAGAACAGACACATGAATTCAAACCTCAGCTACATCCAGTACACAGAAGATGCAGGAAAATCTATGCTGCTAGAGTTCTGCTTAACCATAAAACAAAATTAAAGGATTTAACCGTAACACTTAAACTTCTGACATACAGAAAATTTTAATGATCCAAAGTGAAAGCCAAGGCTGATGCAGCCCTTCTACAACACCCCGATCCCAGTGCTGAAAAGGATACAAGGCCACCTGTTATACTACAAGTGCTTCTGAGAAGGTGTGTACAACACTTTAGGTTGCGGCAGACTGTAAAGCATCGAAGAAGCCCATCATAGAAAAACCTCCTGAAGCCGAAGCAAGCATGACATTTCAAGTTTCTATTCTGTTCATCCCACGCATTTGCTGCAGCTCACACCATTGTGCTGTGCACTCAGCAGTACTCACTTGCACTGAAGCATCTCCCATAATGAATTTTGCCCCTTCGATAACAGCCAGGTAGGAGAAACGGAGCTGATCTGCTGTCTGTATGAGCCCCATTCTGTACTTCCGCATTTCCAGGAGAACCTGTTTGACGTCCACAGAAGAAGGATCTTTCCGTTTGTCCATCTGAAGATAAAAATTTGAAACATGCTTTACGCTCTGATGAGATTCAGTACAATGACTCTCTTTGTAGTGTGGTCTTCAGACTACCCTCCCTATTACAGAATTAAATAAGGAATAAAAACCTGGTATTGGATGGGGTTTATTTGGTCTCTAAACAGAGAGGGGAAAACACAACCAGGCCTCCAAAATGTTGCAGGTTTTTCCCTTTGTGTCTTTCTTGTTTTGAAAATCTAAGTAGGAAAAAAAAACAAAACAAAAAAGCAAAGACACTTTAACCTTACCCCTGACTTCTGGGTATTAGCTGCTCCCACACAGTGACAGAATAAAGCCAAGGGAACTCCAGTTTTATCTTAAAGTCAGGACAGTTTCCCCCACCTACAGGCAAAGCTGACTTCATTGTTCCCAGACAGTTCACACTCTGTTTCTTAGTGGACATCTCGGGGTCTTTTCTTAACCATGAGGGCAAAGCCCATCTTTGCAGATCACTCTGAAACGAGACTTTTCTGCCCCGTACGGAAAATGTCCAGTTACGAATGAGATCTGTCTCGGTGTACACTCCCAAACCAGAATGTGAGCAAGGTAACGGGAAACAGCACCCAACAATGCTTCACAGAGCAATCCACAACTCTTTGTAAGCCTACAGCAAGCCATGCCTCAAAAGACCACTGCAGAAGTAGGGTATCAGCTGGAGTAGGTGGCTCTTACCAGTAGAAGACACGTATCAACCAAACAGAAAGTTCCCGATCTGCCGATTCCTGCGCTGCAGTGCACCACGACGGGCCCGTGCTCAGGGTGAAGTGATCCAGACTCTCTCACTTTGAACAGGAAATTAAGGAATGAAGCAGGTGACTCAGGGACACCAAAGTCAGGCCATGTAGTATAATGAAAGTGCAGAATCTCTCTAGTTTCCTGTGTCTGTAGAAACAGTATTTAGGAAGTCTTTGAGCTCGGATACACAGGTCAGAAGCATTCAAAGCACAGTTCCCTACAGCAATGTTCTCATCAGCAGACAGGATTCCTTGTATTTTCCTAGCAAGTAGTCAGTTATATCCTTAAACAGACAGCTTTAGACAGTAGACATTTTTACCCGTAGGTCAACTGCAAATTTGTGCCTTTGGAAAATCTTTAGCTGCTTCTTTTGAAAATAACTCTGATTTATATGGAATGGAGGCACAGCTTATTGCAGGACCAGGGCTAAAAGAGTTCCTTCTTTCTGATGAAGGCCAGTAGTTCAAAACCGAAAGAATTAAGCCAGAACCTAAAATAATCCTTAGAACAAGACACAGGCCAACAGGTATCTTACGTGACAGTAAGAGTAATTAATTCTGGCCTTAACACAAGAGCACTAGAACATTTGCTAAGTGATTCTGTAAAGCGTTCTCTGACAAACTAACCTTCTCACTCAGTGTACAGCTGAGACGTGAAAAATCACTGTCATTTCCCCAGATGAATTTCATAAATATTTAAGAGTTTCATTTCCACATCCCACAAACTAGAGGCTGAAGAACAATCTCATGCAGAATCACCAATTCCAGAACAAAATCTGCTACAATTCGTGATCATCTTTTTCAAGACCTTGTTGCTGAGGAGGCAGATCTCACCTCAGAGGGACTGAAGGATCTGACTGGTGCTGGTTTCTGTACTTACCGTGAGGTTTTCCAATTCTAGCTGTCGTACTGTGTAATAGGATTTTATATCTTCAGATATCAATGTTAACTTCAAGGTTGTGTCTTCAAAAAACATTTCTTTTTCCTCCTTCTGTGGCCAGTACTGTGCACACTTTAACTAAAACCAAGAGACACTTATGTCATTAATGCGTGTAAACGGCAAGGAATAAACATCCTTAAATACAACACTTCCTTACAAGAAAATTTCCTGATCTGCTTTTACTATAAAGAGGACCAATTCTAGTGTGAAGGGTATCAGTCTTCCTCTGTGTTGCAGGACCACATCTTTTTTATGAGCCAGGCTATTTTTATGCTGACTGAACTCATGAAAATACCTAAGGATCGAGGGTAGGTTTGTTTTAAGTAGAGCTCTGTTTCTTCTACGGGTAAGCTGAAAGAATGTGAGGCCATGGAATCTAATCACGCTAGGACCTTAGATGTGTCAACCAAATGGAAAAGTAGCACAGTTTGCAATGTGCAGGAGAAAACAAACGTCAGAAACTGATCAGCAACACAAACAGGAAAGTCTGCAACCACCTTCCTGACAGTTAAATCCAAGGATGCGGTGACTGGGAGAACTGGGCTGCTCCTGCTGCCACTAAGCACTGTTCCTCTGACATGGGACTGTGAGCACCATTTGCCCACACCTGAGGATGCAGTGAGAACAGGCTGTTGGGCATGGTTAAAGTCTCTCTCATTCACAGGCAAATGATTTGGCTTTTAAGTGGAAGAATGATGAAAAAAAGAACATCATTCTCAAGATTAAGATGATTTCTGACCGCATTTTAATAAGTAAGGAAACCCTTCAGTATTTTATTTGTAGGTGACTAACATGAGTTTCGCTCGGACTAACTCTAGTTCTTACTTAAAATCCACCCTCTTGTTTATTGGGGTGCAGAACACAGTTAGACTTCTCTGCACTTTCTGGTTTTGTGTTAATGTCGAAGAGACAGCAACTGGCTTTGTGTCCAATTTCTCCACCAAATGTGTCTGCAAAATGTATTTTGTTGTGCTACGCTGTAGGTCCTCCACTGCTGCTTGCTGAGCAGTGCAGGCAGCCTGCCCTACGGGGTGGCAGTAATTCACTGTGTTCAACACTGCTGGCAGCACAGAGAACCTGCAGAAATGGTTGGAAAGGAAGAAACTATTGAAAAATATGGTTACTGTATCTCTTTTAAAGATTAGGTTTCACTTGCACTACAAAAAAAAGCAAAATATTCGAAGACTGAAGTTTTTAAAACACAACTCATTGCACTAAAATTTTCCTCATTACTGGGAATTAATTCCTGATTGTGCCAAAGCGCACACAACCAGTCATCGGCTGGTGGATACCAACATACCTGCTAGCCCTCCTCCAAAGTGTCTTTATACTGCCTGCACTATCACATGCAACTTAAAATTGTGCATTTCCATCAGCCTTTAGAATTGCCTTCGTCTCAAATCTGCACAGCTCTCAAGTCCTCTTTCAGACTGGCAGCTGTGGAATTAAGCACAGAGGCAGAACTTTAACACATGGCTGGAAACCACGGCTGATGGTTCCCGTCACCATCAGAAAGGCCGAGGCATTTCCTCTCAAGACAGCAGCTATTCCACGTGCCAGAGGAACCAAAACTATGTATCTGAAGGTAAATTACTGAATTGTTTGTGTCATCTTCATCTTCTGCTTCTCTGTCCTAAAAAGTCTGGACAAAACTCAGCTCACTGCACTTGCCCTGGCAAGTAAAACACTGCCTTAACAGATGGTTAAGAACACTGTTGCTTATGACCAGGTGAAGTACTTTCAATCACACCTCCAGTCTCTTCAGACCTCTGAAGAATTCTGTAAAACAATGGCACTGCTGGAGAAGGAATGTGCCTTTGGTGGTGTATTTAATAATCAGAGCTCTTACTGCATCAAGGAAGCCTGGAGTCAAAGTGCCTCTCTATTCCAAAACCATTTCATAATGCTTGTGAATGAACACTTGGTGTAAATGACCTTTGAGAGGTGCACTCTGTGTGCAGTGAAAAGAACTACACTTAGATGGCCAGGTGAGCAGTAGAGACTAAGTATTCTTTTGTGTGGAGAGTCCCGTTGTCTTCATGCCTTCTTTCAGACAAACTCAGAAGAAATTTGGACCTACAATTACAAAGCTGAATGATTTCCTGACTGCACTGAGATTGGTTCACCAGGTATTCAATTCCAGGCATTATTTCTTAGATAAAATTACTGATGGTCAACTCTCCCCTGCCCTCCCACTTCTTTGGGTTCTTTTTCCTTGTTTTCTTCAGAGAGAAAAACCATAAACATGCAATGAACACAGAACTGGGTAAGTACTTACGGATCCCTTTTCCATCACTCTGTTCAACATGACAACACCACGGCTTTTCTGTTCCCAGACCATCTCCCAGAAGTGACCACAAGTATTTGGCAAAGGTCCCTGCAGAGACAGAATCCCCAGAAATAAGCATTATTTTCTGTTAATGTCAGTGCAATGTTCCCCAGTAAAAGTTACTGCACTAGGCAATAATTTTAAACAAGTAACAAGCAACTTGTCATTTCAAACTGTAAAAGCCTATGATGAAAAAGAGCTCTAAGTTCCATTTTCCCACTGTGAGTTTACCCACGAAAGCACAGTTAATCTTTTTCCCCCAATCCATAACAGGAAAAGAGCAGTAGTCTCATTTGAGAGAAGAGAACTGGGAGGGAAAAATGCTGAGTGAATTTTCTAAGGAAAAATATGCAAAAATAAGGTGGAAATACAACCTCTTTGGTTAAGAGCAGAATGAATGCCTGTGTTAATCTGTTCTGCAGGACATCGCTGGGATTCGCAACACTTGAGAATTGCTGAACTGAATGGATGCACGTTCAAAAGATGAAACAATGCCAGATCAGTAACAGAATATTTTTTTCCTCAGAATCTTCATGATTTTACTTTTGGACGGAACAAAATGATGGCTCCTTTCAAAGATGCCTAGCTATTCACAAAGTGGATTTCCTTGTAACTTTCTGTTTGTTACACGCTCCTCTGCTCCCTTCTGCTCCAAAACCACTGCTCAGCATTTTGGGCACCGCAAACCAGCAATGTTGTGCCTCTCACATTTGCTATCCATTACTTTGCTCACCCAGAACAGCAAGTCAGGGTCCTCAGACAGAATGACTGCATTCACCTGAAGCTGTTAAAATCCATTAAATCCCGGGGGGAACAGGTAACTGGTGCCAGACAGCTACACATTGGACTATTCCACACACCAGAGGAACCCTGGGATGAACCTGCCCTGTCCTGAGTAAGTGATGCCAGACCCATGAGCACAGAACCGTTTTCTTATTGCACACTGTGCTGTACACTTCTCCCTTAGAAGATTTATCTTTATTCTCTAGAAACAGGAAGGAAGAGCTGCCACTTGAAAAGATTAATCCCAGTCTACCTTTATCTATAAAGTGTGGGAGGAAGGGGTAAAAAAAAAGCTAAGATTAAAGACTAGGACAGTCTCCAGGGAACCAAAGGTTGAGAACAAACAAGAATTCTGGCACAGTTGCTAACTCTCAGAATAAGACAACAGGGTATCCAGGTTTTGTTAAATTGTTATATAGGTGTGGAATTCACAGATTCAGCAAAACCCAGCCACTTCCCTCCCACTCCCCAAATTCCCATCATTAGCTGTGTTCATAGCTGTCTTTTCTCAAAAGTAGAAGCATCAGCATTGCCCAGTTTAGACCTTTTGGAAGTTGTGGTTTTGGGAGATAGATTACCTGTAAATACTACAGCACCATCATTTCAGAGGGACAGTTAACAAGAAATGCATTTTGGAACACCCTGCTTATTTGAAACAGAAGATCAGGTGCAGGAAATTCCCCGATGTATTTTAGTTAACTCAGCAGGACACATAACACATTTAAAGTATGCCATTTCCAACGGCTTTTGAACAGCTGGAAGTTCACACATACAGTTCTGTATGTTAAGCCCTCCCATTAACTGAGGTTCACCTCTGTTCAGAATATTTATCAGGCAACTTAAACCTGGTGGTCTGAGGCCTCTGTGCTGAAGTTCCATGTAGAAATGGGACTCATTTCAACCACATCTAAATGCTGCTTGTCATGAGCTAAGAAGCAGATTTCTAGAAGTATTCAGCTTCTAGCCAAGCTGGGTCTGAAGTCAAATACACAAAATGGGCAAAATACTCTACAAGAAGTCAGTGGTGAGAGGAAGCAGGAAGAAATATGTAGCATTTCTATGAAGTGTTACTCCACACACACAGATGTTTATATACATTTAGCTATCTTTACAATAAAGAAAAGAACCATAATAAAGCGACAGAAAACCCATGGAAAACAACTCAAATCACTACACAATTTTCATTATCCACTGCCAGCAATTACCTGGGTAAGGATGTAGCTCCTTTGGGCCTCTTCCATTTTTATCAAACTAGCATTGATATAGTCATTGTCACCTTGGTTTAGCTTAATTCGACTGTGATCAACTGCAGCATAATTAGAAAACACTGGTTAATGTATATGCAACACAGCATAATGCATGCACAACATCATCAGATGTTAGGGTCAAAAAAGCTGAGTTGTCCTGGAGAATCAAAAGAGCTTAATGCCAGATAGTGCCTAAGTGTTCACTGGTGCTTGTTAACTCTGGAAATACAGCACAGCTACTAGAACAGCACTACAGCAGAGCGGGGATCCTGAGCCCTGTCTTCTAAGAACACACTGCAAGAGTGGAAGTATCTCCATCTGAACGAATTACAACAGGAATTTGCAAACCAGATCACACTGACCTGTTCAGACAGTTATCAAGTTACTGGTTTTAAATAAACCTAATTACTCCACTGCTTATCTTTTGCAGCTCAAACATTCAAACCCAGCTTGTTCAAGGTTTGCCTAAGCATATACTGGACAAACAGAACAGGTATTTCTTACTCTTGTTCTAGACATTTAGCTGCTGTTCCCAACCCAGCCACTCCTTAATGTACAGAAAGAATGATCAAAATTCAAGAATTGCAGCAAATGTGATCTCATTGCTCTTTCATTAGTCTCAGCTTGCCCCGCTTGGGATTTAAAAAACAAACCACCACCAAAACCAAAAAACACCCAAGAGTTCCCACATTTTGCAAGAAAGCCAAACAGACTGGAAGAGGTACCATCTGAAGGCAAAAAGGAACCATTTGTTACTCACAGCCCAAATATTAGAACTGCTTAGTAAAGCAAACTATGTGCAACATTACTGTTCCTAGTCGATTGCCCCTAAGACTTCAGTACCTTTCAACCATCAAGTATAAAAGTTTTCTGCTGCACAATAATACTCATCTTTGAGCAGAGGATGTGACATTTGCCCAGAGACAGAGCCTATAGAAACTCTGCATTTAAAACAGGCAGCAGCACTGCACCCTTCAAGAGGCAAGGGGGTCCCAGAACAAGCACTGTCATTTAGTGCAGAGAAGGCAGCTTAGTGAACTGGCTGCGGCTTGCTTTAGTGGCTAATGCATGAAGTATTTGTTACTGGCTGGCCATTTAACTACAGTCCCATACTTCTCTGCACTCTTGTGTGCTGTCATTCAGTGTCTCTTGCACCCCCAAAGTACGGCAGGCCAGGCACTGGCAAGTCTGAGTGTTAGTCTCTCTGTACATGGGATGAGGGAAGGAGACAGGCTGCAACACCAAGCTGAGCTGTGGCCTGGACAGAGGCCGTGTGCTCAGAGATGCAGTTCCCACTGGAACTCATCAGAATATGTAAGAGTAATAATTTCAGAAACACAGGTCTCACACTAGCAGTACCACCTCTGTAAATATTCCTCTTCCCTGTTCCAATTAGCTTATTAGCTTTGACTTATTTTTAGTAGTCACAGGACTTACACAAGACTTCTCCCCACCTCCCCGTCGAGGCAGCTCTGCCACATTGACTAGAAGGATGCTGTAGTTAAGTACATTGCAATGGAAAGAATACTTGCAACTTTGTTAATGCTGCTTGAGCCACCACTCTTGGCCAGCATAAGGACTCAAAGGTAAAGCAAGTTCCTTTCCTCAGATTTCTGCCCACAAATACAGACTGCATGCATGCTGCTCTAGTATAATCCTATGGATATAATGGCATCCTCTGACATCTCCCTCATAAATAAATATCCTAACACAAAGAATTGGCTTGGACGCATAGCTGTCTAACAGAACTCTTGTTCTTACAAAGAACATTTAGTCATTGGTGTCACTAGAGGTCATCAGTCTGTTATGAACAACAGAAGAGAAAGTGTACTTACAGGGGCTGACATCTCTGTACCTATTTCTATTTTTGTTTCTCGGATGTTTGGCCACTTTACATGGAAAATCACTGGCTTCATGTCTGATGTCCTGAAACAACAGAAAACAAAGGTAAAGTCTTAGATATGCATCCTTCCAATATCATCACACCATTAGCTATTTTAAGACAAATACCCATTTGACTTCACAGCTTTGCATGCGAGAGTTCTGAATGGAAAGCACTTTGGGCTTCATATTAAGAACCAAGTTTAAATTTATCAGAATATAACAATCTAACATTATTTGTGTGTTAAAATATTAATAGCTTGCATAATGAAGTAGGAGATCATTTACCACACATTATGCCTTTGCACACCTGACAGAGCAGGGTCTCTGCCCGAAAGCACTTTCATATGAAGTGACTTGTCCAAGATCACTTACATCTTTATTTTATCAGCAACATGTCACAAAGCTGCAAATGGCAAAAGTTAGTTGTATCCAATTCACATAAACATATATATGTCACCTCAAGGATATAATTAGATCTTCTTTCAGGGTATTTTTCAGATGCATGCAATAGCTCAACTATCCGAGACAAATGTCAGAAGTTATAACAAAAAGAATTCTGCTGTCCTTGGAAATTAGTCCCAATTTGTAGAAACAAAACTTCATGTTTTAAATAAATACTGTGGAAAAACGCAATTCTTAAAAATTACAGACCAAGGAAATTTCAGGATGAAGCTGTTAGATTTAACTACAATTAACTGAAACTGAAGGGATGGGTTTATTATGGAACTGCAATTTCAATAGCATAATGACATTTAAGAAGTCCTAAGACAGACATTGTGCACATATGTGAAATGAACAAATGAACCCCAGAGGCCACTAAAAAATATCATAATTAAAAATGAATTATTGAGCTACATTAATCTCCTTTCACTAGATGAAATTAATTTTGTTAAATATAGCCAACCAAATGAAGCAGAGTTTAAGATGAATTATCTGTCCAGAAACAGCTGAGTTTGAGCACGGTGCTGATCCTCACCCAGTGCGGCCAGAGAACAGGTCACTAACGGTGCATCTGGGGGGCTGCTTGTGCTACATGGATCACTTGCACAGAAAGGCTGGGCACTCCTCCATCAAGAGTTTCCAGTCAGCTCAGGCTCTGTTTCGAATTGTGCTGGCTTTCCCCCGTCAGAACAGGAGATTTTATACCAGCATTATCCAAGCTATAAAATGCGGGCCAAAACAAACTGGTTTTCAGTTCCTCTCAGTTTTGCATAAAGAATCACATACAATGCTGGAGATTGTTTCTTTAAGTGGGCTATCTGCTACAGCTCATTACTTGCTCATCTTTTCTATCCCATTACTCAGATACACACTAATTTCCACTGAATGCTGTAAATCAAAGGAAGATTTCCAGTTTACACGTACCTGCTCAAAATTAGTACAGTATTCTGAAATGGCTCCTCACCAAAATAAGCCCTGACATCAGCTGCTATCTTTTTATAACTTAACACATGGCTGCCAGTACTTCTACTTATGAAGAATGCAGTCTGGAGAATATGATCTTGACTGCCACAGACTGATATCTCAAACATGAGGCAGCTAAAATGGGTGTTTTCATAAATTCTTCTCTGACACTAGGTTGGTGACTCTGCAGGGGTTTATTTTTCTTCTGTACTGACTGTACAGGATTAACAAGAGACAAAACCAGAGAACTAGGAAAAATGGTCTTCTAGGTCTCTAACCACATTTCCCACAGAGCCTACATATGTTATTTTTTAAGTGTTTCAAAAAAAAAAAAAGCACAAACCCCAAAACAACACAACCACCCCCCCACCTACCCCTGTATATTAAAAAACCAAAACAACAGCAAAATGCAAAACAAACCAAAAGACCTTTGAGGCATTTTTTCTGTAAATACTGGGTTAAATGAGCAGCAGCACTAATCTAATAGTGTTTCCTTCCACGGCACTAACAACTTCAAAAAGAGCTGTCCCTTCTTTAAAAGGAGGACACGGATGAAATGCTTCATTACAGGAATGGAACACTACAAAGGCATCCTAGCATATAAATATTACACTTAAGCATAAATGTGTATGTGCACATACACACTACTACTCCCAGCCTCAGAGTCCCACAGATTGAAACATGGATATCACATATTTAAGGATCTGAAACTGTTAATGTATTGTTCAGGGAGCAGAGAGCTGGCTATTACCTCTCTACCAAGTATTAGATCATTTCAAGGATGTTACAATGCCTAAAGGTACAAAAAGAATAATGGGAGTTCTAGGAGATGCATAACTGTCCATGGGCAAAAAAACCCAAAGACGTTACCCATGTACCTTCCAGAAACACAGACAATTAAAAAAGTGTCATGTATTTCTGATGCACATTTCAACAAACAAACAAATAAATGGGGTGGAGTGGCACTAAAATGAGGGACCTAGATACAGAAATATAAAACCCTGGTGGACATGCATGCCTGGACCTCAGTGGTCTGAAAATATGAGGCATATTCTTCCCAGCAAGATGGGATAAAAGTGGTTTGGGGTTTTGGTTAGGTTTTTTTTTTGTTTCATGTTTGGCTACAGCAGTTGCTCAAATATCTAAAGTAACAAGAAGTCTAAGGTCAATTCCAGGATATGAAGCTGACTGTAGTAGGAATCAGATGGTCTTCAACACAGAAAATGATTGGAGAGAAGCATTCCTGTGACAAGTTACATAAAATGGGCACGTTAGCAGCTTTCTTGGACATTGCTAAAGTCTCCTGTTATTGGTTATTGCATGAGACACATATCTACTGATGCTCCCTGGTGTCAGGGCTGTTTGAGAGCATGTCAGTAATAGTACTACAGGATCTCCAGGCTGGAGAAAGCAGACTTATGCAAAGCATGAAGTTAATATGCTGTGAAGAACTTAAGCCAGTGATGTCACGAGAACTGAACTCAGTGGATGAACACGGGGATTGATAAAGTTACAAAACACCTTCTTGAATCACACTCATAGTCACACTGCAGAGATCCTGTCATTTAAAAAGGAAGCTCGACATTTCATTTAAAAGGTCGTGCAATATAAAACTTTAAAGAGGAAGGGCTAGACCTGAAGTCAGTTTTCCAAAGTCAAATGGTTCTGGTTTTGAGCATGAGTCATTCCATGCCATGTCCCGTTCCCTGGGCAAATACCCCGCAAAACTACGGGGGTATAAAGAGGAAGTCTGATGAAGAGCTGTTCTTCACATGGAAAGTTCCTGTAGCTGTTAATTTGCAGTAGTGACTGGAATAAGAAATTCTTTAGTGCTTCACAAGAGAAGGCTGCTCTCAGTTGAATAAGTGGGTTCCACCTGGCCTCATAGCATCACATTTCCTGTGGCGAAGAAAGGACACAGAATGCAAAGGCAGATGGCTGCGTTGTTCAGACAGAAGGCATCAGTCCCATGAAGACAGCCTTGCTTTCCAGAGTCCTACAAATGTTCATCAGGAAGAGGTGCTCATGGTGGCTCTCGGCCACTTTTCCCAAAGTCTTCTACACTGGAACACCTGACTCTTCCTCCTTCCCCCTGCCACGAACCGAACATGAGTGATTCACTCTGTAGCCCACAGCTCTTTCATTAAGATCCTCTCAGCCTTCAAAAAATTACCCTCAACTCAGCACCCTAAGCTGTAACTACTCTGGAGTGGCAGGTCTATGAACTCAGTGAGTTTATTTTCTGCAAACTTTCCCACTCATCCCAGCCACTGGTACTCTGCACTACACTACAGCTGCCACACAAACTCTGAGCACCAGAGTTCACTATACTTGCTCTGTCTTGTTCCAACACCACCAGAAGATTAAGAAAGAGAAGATATATCCCCAAAACCTCAAGTATTAGGTAAGATCACATGAAGAGGTGTGCGTGACAGCAGTCACTCAAGCACACGCAGAGATCTGCATGTCAGTGTTCTCTGAAGAGAAGCTAAACATCCAGCCTAACGCCCTTCGGATTCAGCAGAAAGGCTCCTGGGGAACTCTGCAGCAGGCCTCAATTTGATCATATTATTTTATTACACCATAAACTCTGGAGTAGCTCAGACTAAGAGATAATGATATATTGTCATGTTAACAGTTCTGTTCCTACGGGAAGCAGCAATTGCCAAGATCTTATCATGGGCTACAGAAGTGTACAGTAATCTATCTACTGAGGTAGTCACACTAAGGAAAGCAATTTACAACAAGTATGTAAAGACTTAAATAAAGAAGTAATTTTAGCT
>VWZY01004511.1:24487-46260 GCA_013399075.1 Chloroceryle aenea | reverse complement strand
TAAAAAGATTTAAAAAAAAAAAAAAAAAAAAAAGAGTATTTCCTCTTAAAGCTACCACTGAAAAAAATGATGACACTGCTGTAAAAGGTGGAAGAGAAAAAAACCCCAAAACTTACAGTAAAGTCAAGTGAAAGCCACTGTTTTGAGATGTCATTACAGGCTGGTTTCAGAATGGAAATACCCCTACAATTATATGAGGTGGCAAAGACCTGTACAGAAGACCACAAGAGAAACAGGCAGTACTGTGGGATCCAGAATAAAGAGCTACTTCACACAAGTGGGAAAAGGTCTTCAGGTTCAGTGTGTCAGGGAGCAAACTGAGTCACTGAGAAGCACTGAACTGACTCCTTCGACAGAAGGACCTTGCTAAGACATAAAGCACATGCAGATCAACTGTCCATCCAACCCACTTTGCAAGGAAGACTGGATTTCTTCTCCTATATATTAAACTTTACATCAGGATATTTGGACAGGGACAAGAAAGGAGGATGTAACTTGTAGGTAACAAAAAGTTAAATCTTAAGACCAGTTAGATGAACAGGCAACTGCATTACTACCAATCTTACTAGCAATCTTAACAACAAGCTCCAGAATTTTAGCCTGATAAATCAAACAAATGTAGATTTTAATACCCTTTTAAAACATTTGATCTAGTTTCTCAGTTTTGCTTTCAAGAAAAATATGACAGTATTGATTTGCTTATTAATCTCCCTCCCAAAGAGGCAGTCGGCTGGCACGCCGAGCTTCTCCCGGAGGTCAAGTAGCACAGAGAGTGAAAAAAGGGACAGGCTTGTTTAAAGTTCAACAACACTGTCACACACTTGCAACACACTTTTCCTAGAAAGCCCCTTGCTAATTCAGCACGACACAGGCTATCTGGAACAGGTTGTAGCAACGCAGCGTAAGCAGTGTTTGTGACACTAGTCAGCTGGTTGTAGGCACGGAAATAACCCCCCCAGGAGAATGTAAACTGGGCACGACTGCATTAGTAAATCATATCAGCACATAGGAAAGTGGGAAATTTTATCTGGGCCCACATTTATTGCAGCTAGCAAATACTGTTTCTCACCACTGACTGGTTTCAACACGCCTACCTGTAGAAATGTAAGAATTATGGCAATAAATTCTGCAGTACCTTATTGTACCCACTTCATCACGGCAGGTAACCGAATCCTGTAACTGCTCCATTAAAAGCTTGCACCTTAACAATTCTTACCACTTATGTAGGCACTTCCAGAAGGCAGAAAGACATAGCCTTGTGTCACTTCCATACTTTAACAGCATATTTTATTTTGCATGTTGTCAAAACGAAGACACTGCTGCAGAATAAATCACTGCAGTGCTACAGGAGCAGACATTCAGATTCTCGAACTCCTTCAGAGTCATTACCTGCAATGAGCAGAAACTGATGCTTCAGTTTTTCTGAGGGTTGCAGCAGAGCCAGGGTGATCGCAGATCTAAACTCTAATATTAGGTTAAGGAATTATATGAGACTCCTCAAATGTCAGTAAGTTCAAAATACAGTTTGTCCTTGAAATTTATGACCCATAACAGAAGAAGTTCAGAGTAGCTGGCAGGAACTCTCTACTTCTGCTGTTTTGTAGCCATGTGCTCATTGCCAAAACAGGAAACAACTGAATGGAGGGTCAGGATAAGAAAACAACTGAAGTTCCCTTTTTCTTCTTGTCCATCTCTATTTTTCCTCCCAGGCTTTCAAGCTGCTCCAGAAGTGCATCTCAGACATTACTGGAAGGCTAGAGACTTTTGAGAAGATGAAATGGCTTCTTCCTGACAGCTGTTGTGCAAAAGAAAAGCTTTGCTATCTGTATCATCAAACAAAGTCCGTGCCAGGAAAAAACCCACAATCTTATTAAAGTGTCAAGAGGTTCTAATGCATGTACTCTTCTCTTGTAAGAAAAATAATCAGGGAGATGAGATCCAGATCTTGATTTGCCCAAACATTACAGGTCTCCAGACAGAGAGACTGATTTAACCTCATGTCCAATACACAAGTGCATCTGATGGCCCAGATAGCTACAGAACTCCGAAAGGAATTTTGTCTGTGTAGAAAATCCAGACCTTAATTTGTTCACAGTATTGGTCTTGTATGACTCTAGAAATGTGTAATTCCTGGCCTGTAGGGTATTTCAGGCTTCATAAACTGTCAACTGTGGTTATAGAGTCATCCTTTCCTAGTTACCCAATATTTTCATTCTGATATCTCACAAGCCACCTAACAGCATTTTAGCTTTCACAGAGCCACCATCACAAAAGAAACCAACCCAAACCCACCAAAAAAACAAAGAAGTAAAGACCACACGGCTTCAGGAAAAAGAACCAGAAGGTGAGGGAAGGATGAGAAAAGCTCCTTCTTTCTTCTTGTCACAGCAAAAGCAGATCACTGTGCTGTATAACTAAGATATTTGCTAGTTTAGACAAGCTGCAAATTACAAGCTGCAAACTGGAAACAAAAGGACAGTCAGACTTGGAAGCACTGCAGTTCAGTTTTTCAAGGGCATCCCTGACTTGAAACAGGAACCACAGAGTAACTTTTAAAATCTGTAATACTTTTATACAAAAATCCTCTGGTAGAAGGATAAAGTATTTTTTATGTAACAAGACCCTTGATCAAGATATGAATACTCGCTTTATCTTCAGTTGCAGTCAGCAAACTAAAATATACATTTTGCTCTGCATTTAACCAGGCAATCGGATGGATTATTTGATGATTATTCTACCAGGCAGTGGCCAATTTATCTTCAGAAGACCAAGAAAAAGGATGGAAATAAAAGGTAGGAAAACACTGAGAATTATTCTTTTAGATAAGCACAAATCAGTTGTAAACTTCATCACCATTACAGGAATTAGCCAGAATCATTCTTATTCTTACTAAAATCTCACCTTTAAAAATAACCTTCAAGAATATGAGAAAAGGCTTTATTATTTTCAGTCATCTCAAGTAATGTCTGAAAAAAATAATTTAAAAAGTCACTTGTGCTTTGTTAATATCAAAAGTTTCACTTTGAGCAGAAATCAATATGCAGAAAGTGAATCAGTCGAGCCTGACTTCCTGTAAATTGATTTCAGCACACTGAAACAAGCACAATTAAAATCCTGAAGCAGAAGAATGTTCCTGTAAACAAACACAGACACACAGTTCTGCTTGACAACTCACCATCCTCCCTTCACACAGAAGGCGTGTGTAATTTGATTGATACAGGTACAGGGCACCAGAGCATGTGCTGGGGACAACAACTTGCTAACAATTATACTCCTAGTTCCCATCAGCTATAGAACAACAATAGTAAGCAATGAAAATCACACCAGACCCTGTCTGAAGTTGTCTTTTCCCCTCTGCTCGAGGTGTCCACTCTATCAAACTGTCTCCTTAATTCTGATCAATACAAGACGTTACCTGTGGGTCTATGGGTTGAATGTTGGTTTGTTTGTTGGGGTGAGTTGAGTGGTTTTAAATCATGTCTTTCCTAGTTGAATTACAGCTGCCAGCTTCTGGTCAGGTATTTAAGAGTTACTTGCATGCTAACAAAAGAAATAAAAGGATATCTAAGAGATCCTTTAACTGAATTATGGTTTCAGAATTTAAACTTGGCCTGGCATCTGAATTGACAACACTGAAATATTTTGGATCCAATAACCCATCTGCAATCAGACCCACTGCCATCTCTACTGCCTCCTGAGGGCCCTCATCAGGCAACAGGCTCAAGATCCTCCCAGTTAAAAGCTGAGCAGGTCTCTTACAGGATTATTTTTCATTAGCTCCCATTTTTAACCCCAAAGCATATGTCTGCTCCAAGACCTTTGGTTCTGAGCACATCGTGCTATTCTATCTAACTGGCATGCTGGCATACAGCCTGCTGAAAAGAAAATAAATGTTCAGAATATCTGGCATTTTTATTACTTTTGTTAACAAGGAATCCGAGAGACTCCTAAGGGACTAGGTGCTGTACCACTACAGAGAGGCAACAGATCCTCTGCCTAAAGAGAAGCTCCAGGCAGATGCTTAGTACTGGATCTACTGTCACTGTTTAAGGCCCTCTAAACCAGTTGGGGAGACTCCGAGCAGGCTGATTTAATGAGCTCTCACTCTACTACCATCACCAAGGGCCCAGAGCATCCAAAGGCAGCGGCGGTTCCGTGATCCGGTGAGTGAGCCCACGCTTGCCCCCTTTGAAAGCAGGCAGCTCTGTGCATTAGAGGAGCTGAAGCTTGGATCTTCCTACTAAGCCTCGAGTAAGTTTTTTTTAGAAAAGAGACTTCATTTTAGGTTAAAACGTGTAACTCACAGTCACTGAACTACAAATGAAACTCGTCTGTGGTATCTGTGTCCTTTCACCTTTTCCTGGAAAGTATGTTGACTAAAAGCCAAACAAACAGCACAGCAGTTTAGCTGCCTAACAGACAAACACAGCAGTCATTTCACTCAGGACAAATATTTTAAAGAAACAAAATAAGATTACAAATTACTGATTTTTTTTTTTTAATTATTTTTAAGAAATGCCAACATTTGTGCATTTATCAGCAAACTTACACAACTGCAGAACAACTATAGCATTATTTTTAATCCTTTTGTAGATGACATGAATTAAACATCTAGATTATTAACTGGTGTCTTCAAAATATTGGTCACACTAACAGAAGACTAGCCACATCCAGTCCCTATCTGCAGCAATATATGCTCACCAATAATGTGCAGAACTTAAAGTAACAGAACTGTCAAAGAGAAAAGGGCAGGCTACAACTGCCGATGAGCTTAATTTTGTCAAGGTCATTTTCAGATTAAGCTGTCATGTGTGAGATAGAGATCTGATTGTCTATCACACACCACAATTAGAAGTTATCAGAGAAAATCAGAGTCAGCATTAGAACAACATTGTAACAAGCCACTGCTCCAAGTTCCCACCCAAGGTGCATTTCCACAACCCGGCCCATACAAGAAGCTCTCACAGCCACCTCCCTGATGTGTTTATCCACAAAAGCGTAACACCAATCAGAGCTTCCCAACCAAGGGTGATTCCCCAGACATCCCAATTGGTACGCTACACGTGTCACAATCCCTCACCCAGGGCAAGGCAATCTTGCCATGAAGCAGAGCACAGAAGCTGTCTGAACAGAGTATGAGTCCACTACTAAACTGGCCTGTCCTGGAAAAGGATCTTGAGGCAAAGGACAAGGTGTTTACACAGCAATTCCAATGCACCAACCACTAATAAGCTGGGAACACAACCTCACCAACTAATTTAGTTTTCCCTTTTCTCCCTAATTGAAACTAATTAGGTATCCTACATGAAGCATCAGGGATTTTAGTCAGGAATAAGGCCACGAAGTGGTCCTAAGGGACAAGGAAAGTCTCTACAGAATACTCCAGACCTTAGCAGCACTTGTGAGGTGGGTAGAACTGCCATCTACTGCAGTCATCATCTCTCCTAAATGCATTGCTTTGTCTATCCAGTAGAGAGAAAAAATTTATTTGCCAAGCTTTGGGATATTTTATATTTCTGATCCCCAAGGCAACCGTAACAAGCCAGAGAAAGAAGAGATGTTTTCTTAAGCAGTCTCCCAATGGTAGAGAGGTTTGGGGTTTGGTTTTGGCTGTGGTTAGAAAGTTTGATTGTATACCCTTACATTTAGCATCAGGGCAATTCCCCGGAAGGCATCTGATTCCCTGACTAAGATCACAAGGATTTTTAACCCTGAATGTGGCAAAAAGGAACATGCTTTTTACAGTTTTCAGCTTGTTCTGCAGCACTTTCTGTTGCAGATGGATGATGAGGCTCAAACAGAAAAAAAACCCACGTCTCTCTCTCGAATGGTACCATATCTACATCCAAGTGGTGATCATTTGTTTAATAGTAATGAAGACCAAAACCAGTTGGCAAAACTACTTGAAAACAGGAAATACGATGACCTCAGATATTTTGGTGAGTGCTCAAAATGAGTATTAAAAATCTAGGTAGAATGAGATATGACTACCCAGAGACAATGTGATGAAAACCACAAAATTCATCAGCATCGGGGAGGTCTTACAGCACTGGATGTGCCTGAAAACAGAACGTGTGAGCTTTTAGAGAGCTCCAGAGTCCTCATATTTACTTATCAAGCTTTTTAATTATTCGACAACTTGACATGGCATCTTACTATGCCTTCTAGAAACCACAGTCAGTGCAGTGAGTAATAGGGAAAGCAAGTAAAGTCCAGAATTTATCACCAGTTCACTTTAGTTCTGTGTTAACACAACATAAGATCTGCATGCAAAGGGAGAAGATGGGCTGTATGTAAGAGTATGCACACACATAAACATTTGCAAGTTCATTAGAAACTTAAAGCTACAAAAATATCCTTCCAGGGTTTACAAAGGAAAATATCATACATTTTTTCACATCACTGCTATTGTCCTTTGGATGCCCTAATTTCAAATTTGTTATTGCTGGCATTACACTCCAAAATAAGCATTTCTGTCAACTTGGACTGCTAAAACATGAAAGGGTTTTGATGAGAATGAGACAGGCCTTTATGCTAGAGATTTTGATCTACCCCATCTCTTCCAAACAGCCAGTTGTGTCCTCCCTCCATAGCAGAGATGCACCAGTTAAGGAAGTCACCCACGGAAGACAGTCAGAAGACACCCCACGGTTGCTATTATAGAGGCTACTTGTGTTTTCCAAGCAGATTAGTTTTCATCCCCAGTGCTCGAACTCATTAGGTTTCTAACTTAGGAGTCAATGTTTCTCACTACCATTTTAGGAATCCAACCACTTCGCTGTAAAGCTCTTGGGTTGACAGCTGTGTTGGAACAACTATGTATTGCTCCTTTCAGAAGGGAGGCTCTTTCTCTTGAGCAATTTTTTTTAGGCTCTTGCAGGAATGCTTTTGTTTTCCCTGGTCCCTGGAGGCAAAGGAAGAAAGTTTTAGATTAGCTCCCCTATCCCATCATTAGCACTACAGAAAAAAGAATTGTCACTGGAAAGGACATCATTCAGAGCCATGGGAGCCAGGCCTGGAAATCCTGCATTTACTTCACGTTTTTGGTGAGAAAGTCTTTCCAAAAACAAAAGCACTTCTAGATTAATTGTCAACAGCCTATTTTCCATGATGACACAAAACCAGAAACAGAACGATTATTATTCAGGAATTGGAACTTCTGGAGTTTGCCTAGGTTTTATTTTCTTGATTTGAGTTGGTCTGAAAGTCTTTTACTATCATGAAAAGAAGTCATTAATTTGCAGTCATTAATTGCACAAAATTAATGTGCAAGCATTGTCTGCTACACCCAACACCAACTAAAACTAAACTCGGATCTTGCCTACTGTCTAAAGTAAACAAGCTCTTGATGTTAACAGAAGCAAACAGTAATTAAAAGGTTTTTTCTATTCTATTTGTATTCTAAGATTTAATTCTTACCCAAGTTAAACAGGTTATATATGCCCTTAGAAAGTAGTCAGTTAAAGCAGTTTCAGACACCAGCTTGCCATATGTTATGTTAAAAAAAAAAAAAAATCAATCTAATTTTAAAGCAGCACATTTATTCATGATGTCTACTCAGTCCACGCAGATTTTGAGGAATGCTTTTGATCATCCAGTAATCTTTGCAGAAAATATCAAATACCACTTACTAGAAAAAAATAAACTAGTTCAGAATATAATTTTGAAGTTAATCTTTATGGTATCTCATAGAATTGTAACCTCTCAACACAGAGTAAGCTCCACCAGCATTGTTTTCCAAACTGTTATTAGTGCAGTTATTTCATAGTCTGCAGCTACTGCAGTGAGTTTTGGATTTCAGGACAGAATGTATAGCCAGTTTTACAGGATCTGTACAGTGATCATATCTCAAGGATCAACAGAAAAGCATTTTGAATGCAAACAACAGCATGCAAGAAATTCTTGTAGGGTTCAGAAACGCAGCTTTCCTGGAGGGCAAGCAAAAGCTTTCAGTTTGAATTGATCTCAGTCATAGACAGGATCTGAGGGCAGCACAGCCCACGTGCCACCTGAAGGAAGGGTTCTGCCTTGTTCTGTCCGTTTGCTCACACTGCCTGGTCAATTGAAGAAGTAAGGAACTGGTTGCATTATAAATATTTATCACCCCTAGTTTGACAGGGTGATACGTAAACGTTCATCTCATTTTTTAAAGTAACAAAATGGGTACCACTGAGAACGAGAGACATTATAAACTGGCTAAATATAGTCATTTGAATTCCTAGCTTAGTCAGTTGGGCAGAAACAGCTGTGCTCACTGCAACCTCTCATTAGTTTGCGTATTAGGAGAGTTCCAAAGGTTATTTCCCTCTCAGAAACCTAGCAAATGAGCCTTCACAGCACACTACTGTTACCATATCGAACGCAACACCAACAGATTATGCAGACTTTAGAGACTTACCACTATTTTTTCTGTAATGTTTCATTTTTAAAGGCTTATATTCTTATTTGATAAGGTAAAGGCAATCTCCTCTATCTGGAGCATTCAGAAGAGCCTGTCTTGAAAGGAAAAGAGAAGGTCCAGTGCTTGCATATGAACATGTACTCCTTGTTTAAAGAGCTCTGAACTCTTCATTTCAGTAATCAATGCACTACCTGCTGACGTAGCTCCTGTGTCTATTCAGCAGCAAAAGCATGGAACAGACCTGAAGCCACTTCTCAAGCACAGCACACCAGAGCTGCCACAAAGGCTTTTTGTGAGCCATCTGTGTTTTAGAAATAGTGACCTGGGAGTTGGTATTTTGGAGCTCGTTCAGATGATGGAAGAAATGCATTAGAAAGCAAAGCTGCCTTTTTTTTTTTTTTAGCCAAAGTGTACATTTAATAGTGTATGAATGAATGGTCAGATTTTAACATTAAGACAGACATAGGTGGCTCTACATGTAGCAGATTCTTACTTTGCAGAAACAGGTTTATCAGTGATGAAGAATGAAAGATGAGGAGCAACATGCATTATCACAGTGCATTTTAAACTGGCATTCACAAAATAGGTCATATTCAAGCCATCACTTTTAGTTTCTATGTATTATTTTAGTAGTATTTTTATAAATAGGAAGTACAAAAGAGTAATTTGTGAAATATATCTCTATTGGTGAAAACATACTTTAAAATTTACTTTTTTCTAGAGATAACAAGCACCAAGCAACTGCAGTCAAGAGTTTATTAGCAATTTTTTTCCTTTCAGGTCTAAGTGGTGTTACCCTGCATAAATTATTTCATTCATGTTGGGTACTCTTGTAATCTAAAAGCTAAATACAGTGTTCTAATAGATTTGTAACTGGTAGGGGAGTAAAGTCACGTCGTAACTATGATATGGATCATATCCAGACCACGGCAGTAATATTTTTGTAATTAGAACACTACAGGACTGTCGACAGCCTAATTTCCAACTTCCTACCAATTCCATCAAAATTCTTTAAGTTTGAGCCCGTTTGCAGAGGAAGCACTAAAACAGACAAGAAAGGGAGTGGCAGGAATTGTTAAATCGGAAGCTGTGAACTCTGCATTACCTAGTAAAAAAAAAATCTCTACATCTTATTTAGTGGTAAACTACATTTACTTGAAGATGTTTGTACCATACCTCGTTTTACTGGCTTTCTTCAGATGCAATTTTGAAGTTGAAAGCCTAAGGGGAATTACTAGATTTATCTGGTATCAAGGAGCCCTCTTCATTCAAAAAGATGAGCTATGTTACAACAGGTACCAGATCCGTAATGTAAGTGGGCTCCCCCCCTGCATTTTATTTCTTTCCTACAAATGAGGATATAAAACAATATCCCAGTTCTCATCTATGGCATAGAATGGTTCACTGTGTTGTCCACTAGCAAGCATACAGGCAATGGAAATATTCATTCTGCCAAAGCATACTCCTTACACTATTACCAAAAGCTTTTTACCATTTCTAACATAATGAGATCTAAGTTTAAAGAGACTGCACAATTAACAGGATTGCACAAATCACGTTCATGCCTCTGCATGCAGAGAAAGGCCAAACTGGAGCTTTGCTCCAACAGAACCAGCACATACTCGTGCTTTTAGTGGTTATGTTTTTCAGCATACTGTCCAGATCTGTATTTGGGAACTTTAACTACCTGTAGCTGCTTAACTACCATTTCCAGTAAAAAAAGTTACAAGTATCCTTACTTAAGCTGATTTCAAGAAAGACTCTTGGAATGAAATTGGAAGAAACACACTGGGTTACATATTGACATCAACAGCTCGTTTCAGTTGGGATCTGTTTAAGATGAGTGTTGCTGTTATAATCACAGATGCCCAATTCACTGTACTTATAATATTCAAATTTGGAAAGGAAAATTTCAGTGGTGATTAAAAGCACGCTGAATTCATTGAATGGTGCAACCTACAGGTTGCCAAGCTACTGCAATACACACAAAAACCTGCTGAGAACAAACAGTACTGCTGAAAACAGATGTTAGATAAAGCAGAGTTGGGATACTCCCGTTTTCTCACATGACTGTCTAATATGTGTTTTGGAAGCCAATTTAAGCTAAGCAAGTTTAATATTCAAGCTTACAGCTTTCTACACCTGAGGAGATCCACTCAGCATCTATGGCCTAAGTGCAGTTTTTGGGGAGAAGTCGAACCCTGATGCATTTCCCCTCTCCCCACAGGCACGAGCCTACACATTTGTTTACCTGACTACATGACTGTCGGTCATGTAATGGCTGAGCAAGCCAGGTCACAAACACACAAACATGTTGGTTGATGATGGGGACAGAACAGACTGTCCAGCCTTCACATGGCTCCGGGACAGACTGAGCACCTCTGTTCTACTCCAAGGTTTAACAGAAGGAGTTGCGCTTAAAGCAGAATGTTTACGCAACTGCTTACAGAGTAGTAAACAGTTCTATGAAAAAAAGAGAAAAATCAATACTTTTTTGGAAAGTGAAACTTAACCCTTAAATGCTGGCAGCAGAGATGCAGTGTTTACTGAACTGACATTCAGAGAAGTTAAGCTACTTAGATCTGAGATAGGTTTTTAAGCATTTTGATTTACTAGCTGCACTTGACACACAAATAAGAAGGCACAAAGTCTTCAGTCACAGTGGATATCAATATTGCTTTTTATTGATCATAGGTGTAGTTTCTAGTGTGTGTTAGCATTTAGCTCTCACACAGCAAAGGTGAATAAAAGTATGTCTCAGAAAAGACAATGTATAAGGAAATTTACCTATGACTGACAAGACTGAGATCCTCCTGTGGAAAGCTACAACCCCTCACTCAACCCAAAAGCAGCCATACCCCAAATGCTAAAATTTATTCTGTCTTTTATTATTTCTCCAAGTTGCAAAGCAATACTTCAAGACACTGAGAGAATCAGTGCTGTGTTACTAGAGATTGTTTTAACTGTCATTGCAGTGAGAGAGCTTTCACCTCCAGCTGCACAGGTCATCTTCTCCCCACCTGAAAGCAACTGAGAGTTTAAAAAAACAAATGTCAGTGTTAAACAAGCACATCACATAACCAAGATAAGCTTTCAGAGACATCCTAGTGCAGGACAGATTAGCATTCTGCACTCCAGTACATGAAAAAGACTGCAAAACTCGACAAGCGAGGCCTTCAAAGGGCTATTTAATCCTCCACATGCTAATGAAACAGATTTGTGAGGGAAAGTAAGTTGCATGCATCAGATGAGATAAACAGTTTTGCCATTTCATGCATCTGCTAATATTGCTACTTTAATGTCATTCACTCTGAGAGCACCAATTGATTTAGCAAAGCCAAGCAACTACTATAGCTTCCACCTCTGTAACGACAGCAGCATCCTCTCTGGAAATGCACAACTCCTATTACTTCCTATAATCCTCTTTTACAACCCAGCTGGAGGGCTGCACCCAGCTCACCACACCCCACCACTCCACTAGACTCTTGCTCATCATGTTCCACTTCCTGTCAGCCCAAGTCAGTTATCGGTCTCCACTAAGCCAGTAAATTACAAAGCACGTTATCTCAAACCTTCACTCGCAGTCTCAGTACATATCTGGAACACTTACAGGAAAAAAAAAAAAAAGTATAAAATGCAGTAATTTCCAAACATCTTAAAAAACTCTTCACCCCTATCACATCCCCTTTCCATTCCCCTGCCCCCCATAAGACCGTTACACTGAAGGCTTCTGAGCACTGATCCACAAATAGAGGTTATCAGCTCTGAGAATCACACACGAGTGCCTCCTCTTACATAAACAGTGCTGAGGGCAAAGCATTTTTAGTGGAAGATTGGATTATTTTTCTCTAAGTATTCCAAGATAGAATTCTGCATGTAGAGAGATAGTTCTATATGGAGAACACATCGTCAGCAAAGACTTTAGTACAAAAAAAAACCCAAACCCTACAGACGTAGGCAGCATTACATGAAAACAATAAATGTTCAAGTGCTTACCCCTAACCAGGGAGCAGTATTATCTTCTTAAGAGTAGCTAAATAAGTTAATAAACACATAACAGTTTTACCACCCAAAATCCCCATTTCATGTGGTTAGTAACACACATAACAGCAAATAAGGACTTTCCTGCTGTCAGTCAGTGACAGAAGAGCAGCCTGTCACTGGACTGTATACAGCCTGGTGTAGCAGAGTAACTCCTAACAGATGTTCTGAAGAGTAATCTTTACACAACTTATAAACAAGGAATCAATGACAAATAAGGTGTAAGTCAATAGTTTCCATGAAGTCTTTCTGCTCTGCTTGCTTCTTGACAAGCTTTAAAAAGACCTGTAAGATTAGACCTCTCCACTAATGCTCTCATGTCGGCTAATAAATCCAGTAACTTAGCAGCTGTAAAGATTTTACATATTTTAAACCTCCTGTTCCAGTCTTTCACCTCTACTGAAAACAAGATGAGTCTGATGGACACAGAACAAACAAGCTCCAGAACCTGGGTGGATCCCTTGAAAATGGCCCTATTGCTCAGCCTCCCTCCAGACAAGACAGCTGAGGGCTGCTTAGACCCTCCCTTTCCCCAGGCCAGAACTACCCATACCCACCCCCCACCTCTGCCTCCGCTTGCCTCTCCCACCCCGAGCCAGCCTGTCCCATGCTTTCAGAGTTTAGCTGTCTCTTTATAGCTGTCAGTTATCAGCGATTATTGTAGAAGAACTGAAAGCTATTGCTAAAGGGAAATCCTTAATGAGCCATCTATATAATACTGCTCACTGGCAAATCAACCAACTAATCCCCCCAATTCCTAACTGCAGTTTTCAGTACACTACCAATTCACCCACACCTAACGTTGTGATAAAAAGGATGGGTTCCTTGGTTCATAACACGTTGTCCTGCACATATTTACTATACTGGTTTTGAAACAGTGCAAGGGCAGATCTGCTCTGGTCATGAAACACTTCAGGCCAATTCTGAGTAAATATCAACACTGGGAATGAAACATTGTACAAGGTGAAGACTCTTGCTGGTGTCATCCTACAGACACCGCTGGGCACTGCACAGTTCTAGGCAGCAACCACTGTTCGATGTGAAAATTCTCCACTGCCAGCAGTTGAAGAAACAAGGGACTACACTGCTTTCCAATTTAATTCAACTGTAACAGGAATAAATAAAAATCTTTCCTAGAATTTGGTAGCTATCCACTCTCTCATCCTTTGATGGTTAAAACTCCCCACCATTTTTCTTCCATTTCTGGAAATACTCAGAAAGTTTCTAACCTGGGTGTATATGTATTTCAGCTCTTTAATAAGGCATGTAGTATTTTTCCAGCTCTTGCTCCAGTAACCTACCCTCTCCTTCTTTCCAGAAGTTGTTTCCCTTGCTCGTGTCAGAGTTCTGTTTTTCCAGTAGCCGTCATCTTTAGTCATTTGCATCTGCACAAGGCAGATGGACAATTCTACACAAGGACGGCAATTTTAGTCCCAAATCAAGCATCTGCAATGACTGTACAGAAGACAGTGGAAAAAACAGGCCCCATACAGTTTAATGGAATTGAGATCTTCTGAACTGGTATGGGTTATTTTTCCTGTCACAAAAAGGAAGTATACTCTTCCTTAGTCAAAAATGCATTTTTTAAATAGATTTCACATCTTACTTCCTGTGATCACATCAAAAGGTCACAGTGGTTATGCTACTGTAACCTGCAACTGTGGGATCAGAAACGACACAAACAAGCAATTCTCATTCAAATGTGCATAAGGGAAGAAGGTTATGAGAACATTCCTCTTTATGTGTAGACTGCTTGTTCCAAATAAATATAAAGAATCTGAGAAACAGAGTGTCTTTTGTAGAACAGCTCACAGCATCATGAACTTGATGAATCAAGCACTTCATAGAATAAGCATAAAATTCTGGGAACTTGAGATAAAAGCAAAAGCACCTGAAAGATCAGAAATAGAACAGCTACTTTAAGTTCAAAATACTACTATTTAGTAGTATTTTAGTCCAAAAAGTATAGTGAGCTTTCTGCCCAGAGGGGACAGCTTCCTCTGCCTGCAGCGAGATATTCACAGCTCCACACTTGCCACTGGTACAGCATGGAAGTTTTGCTGTAATTCCATATACCAGCAGAACACAAACTGGCTTTGTTATTGGTTTATTTCCTATTTCTACTGATGAAGAAATTGTTTTAACCTTCTTCTAAGTACAGGAAGAAGACTGTACCACATGATTAAAATCTGATTCAACAATCTCTTAACAGTTGGTGAGACAAGTAAATCTTCATCATTTATCTCTTCACCCTCAGCACTCAAGGTGACTTTTTACCCCTAAAACCACGTGTTCCCAAACCATCCACAATAACCAAGAGCTGAGACGACTATGGAACTACTTAACAGCCTGGATCCTAACACAGAAGGAAACAAGATGTCCTATATCCACAGGAGAAATCTGTTTTCAATCCCTAACAATGGAAAGAGGCCCCTTTAATGTAGGTATCAGTATGCTGCTTAAGTAAATCCAGTATCAGATTAATGCAGGATTCAGTGGAAAGGTTTATTTCTCTACTTTCTACTGTGAAAGACAGGCCCAACCAGGAAGCAGGACTGTCCAAACATTTTTTCATTCCAAAGATTAACAAATCTGCAACTAAGTAAGGTCCATGTTCAATATCAGTGATACCAAAAAACATCTGCTTAAAAGTATAGTATAATCTGTCTTGCCAACAAGGACAGGTAGGTGACAGCAAGAGTGTATACATTAAAAGCAAAAGCCCCCATAAAAAAAACCAAACACACACCCCCAAACAATACAAATCTTAGTCAAAAAATATCGAGACTCTAGCCAGAACAGTTAAAAAACACCCATCTCTCAAGTACACTGGTTTTATTCATGTTGCTTCCAGAAGCAGTTGCCCTTTACCAACTCATTACTCCACTACTTATAAAGGCAAATAACTTATGGAAAGAATGTGTTTATCAGTCCATATTCTAGGATGAAGTATTATGCAAGGTGAAAGCATACGGAAACAGAAGCTATAGAATTAAAAATAAGAAAAAAAATAATTAAAAACATTTCCAAAGGTTTCATCCTACGCTAGCTCATTTTCCATTTTCCTTCCCAACAAGGACATCAGATTTCTCATTGCTTTTCTGTGAACCTTTTTTCTTAAATGTAGAAAGCGCAAACCCAATTTGAAAGAAGATCAGCTATCACTATTAGCAGAATCACATGAATTTCCAAGAATTGCTTTTATCACTTTTTCTTAGTATAATATGACAGGCAAGCTGTTGAATCTTAGCTGTGTTTTGCGTGGGTGAGAGAAAAAGCACATCTAAATTCACAGGGTTTGGTAGAAAATGAACTGGCATTTGTACTACGTGATCTACAAAGGGAACACACAAAGTCATTCTGATGCTTTATCACAGTGCCTCTCCCAGCCAAACCAGCAAGGGCATGTCTACTGGCACCAGAAAGATAAACAAAGAAATGTTTCTTGTGCAAATCAACATGAAAGGAGTTGACCAATGACTAAAAAAATATCTCAATGGTAAGTACTGTAAATGTCAAAGCTTACAGATCTGATCAAGTTTATATTATTAATTATGGACACTGCAGAGAACCTGCTTCTACATTTTCATAAATCTCTGTTTTTATGAAAAACTGCACTCATTGTTCACTAGGGCTGCTTTCCTCTGGCTGTGATGCTGTACACACTTCTACAGAGGTGCAGATCCAAATATTTTAGCCTAATAGTTTTAAAATAACAAAGCCTTAAATTTATGTCATTTATGTAATTCTGCAAAATGTCTGAACACTGACAGCACTTCAGGCCAGCACTGAGGATGATACAAAACTTTAGGCAACACTCTAATAATGTTGATTTTGTATATACTAACTGTTTATCCAAACCAGTATTACAGAAATTAAGAGATAAGTAAACTCTGATATGAAATTCTACACTCAGGAGACTTCTAACCAACCACTCCAGCTGAGGGGTTGGGGTTTCTTAGTCTGTTTTGTAATTCGTTAGGTTTACAGCACACTATTACCTTTCCAAGAATTTATCCATTTGTTAATAAGCCTCCTACTCGACTGAAGTTTTAAAAAACTTTCACTCTTTCCAGAGAACTTATCCCTGCCACTGCTGGACAACAGCTTTTAAGAGAACAAAATTGCAAGAAAGACTGTAGCCACAGGAGAAAATCCTCCTGTGATGCTGAATTGCCTGAAGCATTACAGGAGCCGAGCTTTGTCACACAGTGCTAACCTAATTTGCAGGTACTTAAAAACCAAACCACACAAACCCCAGAACCCTACTAGAAAACTACCTAATATATTATCAGCAACGGAACATTGATACTTTACCACATGGTTTTGGTTCCTTCCCTTCCACATTACAAAAGGCACAAAAGTAATTTTTTGTTTAAAGAAAAATATCTCTAACAGTTTGCTGAATATAAATCTCAATTTGCATGTGTTGAGACTAAAGAAAAAACTAGTCTGTTTGACTATGGGAAAACAAATTCAGTGGCATATCTGGTGACTGAAACAGCCCACCCAATTCTCACATCACAACTGATAGCAGAACTTCCAAGCTTTTACCCCTTCTCATAGACTTTTCCTTTTATTTGGAAACTCTCTTTCCTCCTCCATTTCGTTTAATTAAAAACCGAACACTCGGAATCACACGTGAATTCTGAACTTCAAGGAATTAGTATCCTCAGATATGTAATGAGGCTGAATTCACAATCCAAATAGACTATTATGTCATGCTAGCAATGCTGCTCTAAAGCCTGAGAATTCATATAAGAAAACAGCAGTGATATTTCAGTGTAAACCACAGCTTAGAAAGTCTCAGCTAAAGAGAACCCTTGGAGAAAGTCCATTTGCAAAGCAAGTATTACAAGAAAAGACTTCATTTTAATGTTTAGTTAACTGTATGATGAACTACTAATTCAAACCCACTCAGAATATTCAGAAAGTTATTTTAGTTTCAAAAATACTTGGTCTACCACTACCAAATTTGTATTCTCTTCTTACAAGGGCTATTTCTATTTGAATTTAACATTATTTGGCATGTGGCCAAAACTGCATTCTCCTTAACTGTCACTTTCCCTGTATATACGTACCCCTAGAGCCAAGAAAGAAAGAGGAATACACAACATGTGGAAGAACCCACTAAAACCATAAAAACCTTCTGAAGGTATGGAGACCCACGTGTAGTACTGCTTGCACACTGCACAGCTTTTAGCAAATGATCCCCCTGGACAATGAGCCATAACAGGCTCCATTTTCCAACGTTCTGCTCACAGCGACACTACCACGGAAGAGTTGGATTCAAGTGCTTACATTCTAAACTCTGGAGTCTGAAAAACAAGCAAAAGCTCAGTAGCTCCATATAATGGGATTTGCACAATCTCACATTTGCCATCAGCAGATACATCTGGTCTTGGAGTGAAATAATTAGCAGAACAATTAACCAATGCAGCAGGATGCCCTGAAACATTCTCAGTAGCACAGAACCTACCATCCCTTGCAATTGAAAGTAAACTCTGGTTTTCATGGAGAGGATATTGATTTTTGCAACTCACATAGACTTGGCTACCTTATCCCTGTTAGCCTCTCCCACACTTGTATCACGATTCAGTGGTTGCAGAGCACTGGAAAACATGGAATGTCTCTAGCTGTACTGAAGGAAAAAAAGGGACTCCCTGCAACTATCAGTTCTATACCAGCTTTCTATAACCAGAGCCAATTAAGCTAAGCCTCAAATGAATCAACATAGCATGAATTAAGTGGCAAGGCATGCATGCAGAGACCTGCATGTTCCAGTAGCAAGAACTGGCAGAATAAAGCACTGAGATGCATTTATAATAAGTCATGCTCACGCCACGATTTATCTGCTGCAAAGGAGATTAAAGTTTCTTAGCACCAGAGCAAAAGAGTAACCCAAATGCTTAGACTGCAGCAGCATAAAGTCTGAACTCTCACTGCAGCTCATAAACCGAAAACACCAGTAGAACTTCCTGTTCATTTACTTTAAATACACAACACAACCACAGTACTGCAAGTCTATGGGGTCAACCATTTCACAGTTTACTTTCAATGTTAAAATCTATCTACATATTCTATAAATATTTTCCTAGAGACAGCAAATACATGAAAAACTTCCCATGCCTTTTCTTTCCTGATAGAGAGGCAGCCAACATATCCACAATAGCTTTCTATCTTCCTCCCACAATCTGGGTCAAGCTTATTAACTTTCCCAATTTGTAGTATTTTAGTTTAGCTTAAAGACGTTTCAAAAAACAAACAAAAAAAGAGTAACATTCTTGTTAAAAGTAGGTTAAAATACCCTCAAAAATTGATAAAGAAACTGAGAACACTTACACATCTCTTGCAGGCCTCAAACCAAACTGTAAATTGGACACACTTCTGCTTTCCAGAGCACACAAAGCAGCAGAGTTGTTTTCAGTATTCAGATTTTTAAAAATAGTTATAAATCTTGACTATATACCCAGTTTGGTTTGGTTTTTTTTTAATATTCTACTGACTATAAAAATTAGAAAAGAGTGAAGATTTTAATGGAAAACTCTGTATGAACTGTCCCCAGAGATGCTTCTGGAAAACAAAGTGTTAGTGCTGCCTCCATCTGTATTGTAGGGGATCCCTGGTAGATCAGTAAAGAATTCAGAGGTATCTTTACTGTTACTGATAAGTACATCAAAGTTAATATCCTTAGCCAACATACTAAAGTCAACATACCCAGTTTATATAAACACAAGAAGCAACTCTACCTGTATTTGAGGGTTGTGTTTTTAAGATGGTATCTCACTCTACCACCATGTGTAAGAAGTTCAAAACCAAAGTACCTCCTAAAATTCTAAAAGACTTATGCATATAAAATTACTCTGAAAATCTCATACTGCACTTACTGTGAGCAAATACAAATTCACTGTCCCTTTGATATTCTGGACAAATATCCATCTCTTTTTCCCCTTGCTCTAACAGCAATCCTAAACGGTGCTTTTCTTAGCTTTGGGCTATAGCTCTTTTTGTTGTGACACCTCCAGAGTGAATGCTTTTCATTCCTATTGATACTTCTAATGATATTTATGCAGGGTGCATATAATTCGCTTACCCTTAAGCAGTTGTTTTCAGTTGCATACCTTTACCACAGTATCACATTGCAAAGCTCACAATCTGCTGTTCATTTCCCTTTAATTTACTGTTTTATGGAAGAAGACTTTAATCTGAATGGGCATTCTTACACTTAGATTATTAGTTATCATTTTATTAGTTATCTTCTAAGTATGTTTCTACAAACAACAGCCACAGACCAGTCCTTTTATCTACTGGGTCTCTGAACAACCTTGGATCATAGTTCCTGTAGCAAGTAAATCCAGTAAGGGACAGTCCTGGGCATTTATAACAAAACAAAACCCCCAAACAAAAACAAAACCAACAAAACATGGAGAACTTCATCAGTGTTGACCCTGTTTTGACCAGCTGTAGCAGCGAATGGTTGTACTACACATGCCATGCCCAGGACACGATTGTCACAAAATCACCTATATAAAGTCTTCATTCTGAAATGGTTTTGCCTCTCTCCTATTATTATTTACCCTTAAAACACCAAAAAAACCCCCACAAAAAACCCCACAACAAAACAACTAAATGTTATCCTTTCACAACTGCACTATTATCATAGCTGAACATAGCTTCCCCTTGTCTGAAAAAAAAATAAAAAAAGAAGCTTGGACAATTTTAACCCTACAAAGTCACGTGGCACCCTGTCAACTCTCCTTGTAGCCATCATTCCAATTAGCATCACCTCCCTGTGGTATCCATAATTCCTTCTCTAGATGCTGTGCAGTTCTGTATCTCCAGATAATAGATTTAGTCAAGAAAGAAGAGGACGTCACTGTCAGTAAATTGTACTATGCCTCACTCAGAATACTGGTGAACATTTCTGGATTTTAGCAGTTCCATTTATAACACTGAGATATCAGAAGCCTGTGGTACAGTTAACTCGGGAGAAGACTTTTTTTCTGCACTGATAACATACATTATTCTACTTACTCCCTTCTTCAGATAAATACTGAGATCTGTAGGAAAACTGCATTGTTAATGTCACAGCCTAGGCATCAAAAGCACAGATTAGAGTGGAGAATACTGTTCTCCCAGATGTACATGATCCTGCCAAGCTGTCATTTTCAACAGCTGGTATTTAAAAGCAGGATGCAGTTGAGAAACTGAGTTACATGACATAGATGCACAGAGTAATCAATCAATCTTAGGAAAAATCCAAAGCCAAACCCAAAGGAAAACTTCACTTCTTGTGCTTGTCAATAGTTGGATGCAAATCAATGAGTCGCTTTACTATTTTGTTTGTTTGGATTTTTTTAGATGAATTTTAGTCCTCAATCCTTGCACTGTGCCTGAGCAGGCTACTGAGTCATATCATTCAAAGAAAGCAGGACAAAAATATCACTGAATGCTGATCCCACATTGAAGATATGCTACAGTCCCTCATTCTCCTTACACATTTCACTTCTGTAATTAGACTGTACCCATAAAAATATACCACCTCCATTACAGAGCTGTATTACTCAAAATCATTTCCTGAGCACTAAGCCTGCAACACACCAAATCATCAAGAACAGTTTAGCAAAAACATAACGTCATTTACGCACATGACTTTCAACTGATACAGTTAACTAGCACTGAAACTCTGCAGGAAATTAATACTCGAACAAAAAAATCAAAAGAAAGGACCTCCTGAAAGCACGCTCAAAATTACAAGTTTATTCTCAAAATGTCCAACAACTGGAGATGTTCATCCTGCAAGCTTCTATTTTTTTAAGCTTGCCTGCTGCAATTCTGAAACTGGAGTTCATTTATTTCACTTTTTTATAAAACTCCACTCCCACTTTTAAATGTCCATTGCCAGAGAAATTCATAGTGAAAAGGAAGTAAAGCCCAACCTCTATGTCGAAATACGAACTTAAAACTCATTAGTTTATGCAATATACAGTTTATACATTCAAATGGGTTTTACAGCTCCCTGATGTGACTGAACACATCCGCCCAACCATTCAAGTATTTCATCTGCTCTTAAACTTAATTGTGGATAAATGCACAAAAAACTTTTTTAAAGAGAAAGGCCCTTATTTCTGGTGCTTGCATACAGGAAGCTGCATCCAGTCGTCAAGTATTCTTACAAACATTAACATCTGCTATGCAGTTTTTTGTTTGCTTTAATTCAACAAAAAATCTAAATGCAGTAAAGGAAATAAAAATTAGCACCAGATCATTGCACAAGTGTTCCTAACAAGCTGCTTTCAGGCTCAGCTCTATTATTAAAGCGACCGAAAAG
>VWZY01004511.1:0-20916 GCA_013399075.1 Chloroceryle aenea | reverse complement strand
AAAAGAAAAAATATGTTAAAATATTTAAGAAAAAAATATAAAAAAAAAGAAAGTAAAAAGAAAAAAATTCTAAGGCTATATAAAAGAAAAATTTGCATCAGTGGTGCACATTGTGGCTCCTATTTCAGAGAAGCAAGGCCAGTTGGTACGTATGCTATTGAATTCTTCTGGCTTTATTTTCGTATACAATTCCAGCAGCAGTACAGGTTGCCGCATCCGGAGCTAAAAAGCGGAAAAAGTGGAGACCTTTTTCTCTGTAACAGTTGGAGGGATTTGTCATAATTGTTACTGTTCCCTTAATACACAGGAGGCTCTAGGTACCCACAAAGCCCTGAAACAGCTTGGCCTTGAGTTAAATGTGAACATTAGCAGAACAGTGAGACCGACCGAGTCCAACTCGGCAGAAAAACAGTCCCATGTGAAACAGAGCTCAGACTTGGGTCCAGTTACTGTATTCTTTTGGTGTTACATCTCAGCCCATCCTTGTGCTGATTTGCTCTTTCCATGTACTTAAGCATTCGCGATTGTTACTCTGGAAAGTTCAGTTCTGTCTTGATCTTCTTCTCACTAATATTCCAACATCACACAAGGCTCTAACAATTCACAGGTTATACCTTGGTTACTTTGAAGCACCTGTAAGTTCACAAACAAAATCCGGTGCAATTGGGACATTCCATACAGTGTAAACAGACTGGCTTGTTTCAGATTCTGTTCTGATGTTAGCATCAGTTTTAATATGATAAAATTATTCCTGATTTATATTACTGTATGCAAGATCAAGTCTGCTACATTCTAACTTGGTGTGATTTCTGAGGTAAAAAAACATACCTTAGCTTGTCATTTTTTTAATACTAAATTTACATATGCAAATAAAAACTAGGGCTCACTTAAATTTAAATCTCCCTGAAGAGGTAAGTGGTTGGGAGTGGAACTTACAAAAGAGAACATGCTTTGTGGAAACTCAGGATGAGAGTCTGCAATAGGATGTAGCAGAAATAGGAAACTATTAAACATTTGAGTTCATATGCTCCTGAGAGGCATCTCGGGCATCTGCGTCAAGGTTTCAGGAAAGTACATGCCTCTGAATTCACAGAGCTGAGCCGTCTGCAGGAGTGAGATGCACAAGCCAGATAGAACATGTAATGAACGTGGCTTAAGGACAGAATTACTGTAGTCCAAGTCTTAAGCAACTCACCAGAAAGGACAGTCAAATTCTAGTCCTGCTGGTGGGGAATGTCTGTGCAAAACAGTTTCACATGCACAAGGGAGGCCAGAAGATCTCCGTGCCAGACTCCATGACCTTATGGTTAGGGCTGCTGAGAGGTGAAAGATGTGTTACCTTCAGGCAGAGGCAAGAGCTGAACGCAGGTCTGCCACAGCCCTGTGTAGTGAGAGATCTGACTGCTGAGGTGTTAATTCAAAGACTTCCCATCCACAGGTCCTTTCTTTGTTTTCAGAATGTGGTCTACTGGTGCTTTGCATGTGTCTTCAGGACCAGATTTCTCAGTGTATCTTGCATTATACACAGTGTAAGTTGTAACCTGTTTGTGAGCTGGTGCCTTAGACTAAAGAGAAAAGCTCATTTAGGCAACTGTGTCAAAACTGAGGTAATTTTGAGCATGGCAAGAGTTCAGGAAGAGAATTTGGGACTCAAAGTTTTAGGCTGATGACCTAAGAGACCTTGTAATCTAGCAAAGGATTCCTAGAGACACTGTAATAGGATGCAGGTGTCATAAACCATTCACAATTTATCAGAGAAGATGCAATGAAATGACTTGGCTATTGCGATCCGAACAGTGCTAGAGTCAGAGTGTCAAAACTGCAGTCTGTTTTACAGCCCTGTACCCTCTCTCTACGTCTCAAATTATTATAAAGGAATTATTTTCTCACATCTGGCTTTCCTGGTTCCTGTCTCTTTCTGCTAAGATAAAAGAACAAGATTTGCTGGGAAGAGGATGCTGAATGAAACTCTTACCAAAAATGTCATCCCAGAGAGGGCTGAGAATCAATGAATCTCAGTAAAAAAAAATTAAAAGCTCAAAACTGTTTGCATAGTTGTTTGGTGCTAAATTAATAGAAAACTATACAGGGTAGGATGGTGGTGAGAGGGGTAGTATTTCTTCTGGAATTCCTGCTGGTGTCCTTATCCTGCAGTACTAAATAAGTACCCAACAAGAACAGGATGGAGGATCCTAAAGTTCCCTGTTTCGATGTACAGTGCAGCTCTGCTGCAATGAAGTGTCTTAGGCGACAGACACCGTGCAATGCAAACCAAAGTCCTCGGTGGAAGAGGAGCACAGCTGTGGAGAAGAATGGCATGTGGGCTCAGCACTTCAGGTACCCAGTCCTCCAGAGAGAATCCAAGCTGTTCATGCATGGCCAGGGAAGGGGGCCAGCATGGAAGCAGCCTGGTTTGCTAGACCCTGCGTTGCCTAATCAGCTAGAGAGCAGCAGCAACCATCAGGGGCTGTTTTCACTTCAGCTGGACACGACATGGAGCTGGACAGATTTACACGATGGCTGGAGCTGACCTACCCTATTTCAGTTTGATCAGGAGGTAAGGAAGCTGCAGAGTGGAAAATGAGGATAGGTAGTAGTGATGGAAAGGAGATGCAAATAGAAAACAAAACAATATATATATATTTCTGATGTCACAAGAGCAAAACTGGATTTAAGTGCTACACAGATCTTCCGAGGAGTGAGAGTCACCGGGTAGGCTTGGGGCCAGGAAGTGACATCAGGGCAGTGGTGACAGTTTGCACGGTTCCATCTAGCGGCTGAAGTGCCTCACCTGCCACGTCTGGCCCTGTGTTGTCAGAGCTGAGGAAGGTCCCTGTGTGTGCACCTCATATACCATGTGTTAGGGCTAAATTTGTCATCGGGGGGGTCAGTACACTGTAACTGTGGGTCAGCCTCACCTGGAGGTTCAGAAGGATCACTTCAGCATGTCACATGGAGCTTTGTAGCCGCAGCCTTGCTCCTTACATGTCCCTGACCTCTCTTCAAACCTTACCAGTGTAACTGGACCCCCAAGTGACCTCCAATAAAGAGGCTGTTGAGAAAATTACCTGTATCTAAACAAGGACTGTCTGCACCGCTAGAAGTGACCGCTTGGTGTCACTCTTTCCCACAGTTGGTCTGTTCGAAGTTCGCCTGTTAGAAGCATTAGGGTTGGAAAGGTCCCCTGGATCAGCAAGTGCAAACTTCATCTTAACATCTCTCTATCCACTAGACCATAGCCTCAAGTGTACGTCTACTCGCTTTTTAAACACCTCTAGAGATGATGACTCCACTGCCTCCCTGGGCAGCCTGTTCAGTGCATAACCACTCTCTCACTACTAAAGTTAACAAGTTGTTCACTCTGTTGTTGTCTCCTTTTGGAAGCATTAATGTAGACAGTTGGGTAGAAGCAGAGCTGCTCACATAATGAAACAAATGTCATCTTCTTTGAAACGAACTGCTTTTTGTAGTGATAATTATATTAATATCCTGCATTACTCATTGCAGTGCCTCTCACTCTCCAAGGACGAGGCTGAAACTCTGTAGATGTGGCATCTGAACTGTGGGCAAATGTACACACAGAAGGCTGCAGCACTGCTGTGTGTCATAGTTACTCATTTCTCCACTCCAAAACAAGTACTAGAGCAACTGCTGACTTCTGTTTGAAATTATGACCATCATTTTTCATTTTAGGGAAAATATAAAATTTAGCACAAACTACTGTTGCAGCGACGCTGTAGGGTCTCGTGCACAGAGGGCCTCATCCATAGACTGTCCCTTTCTAAATTAGGCTCTGCACAAATGCAGAATGAAAAGGCCATCCTTGGCCCTCTTAAGTAATAAAATTCTGGTTTGTTTTTCTTCAGTACAGGATCTTAAAACTGATGGTGTATTTTTGAAAATTTTGCTCTAAGTGTTGGTGGTTATTAAGAGTTGAGTCATTTAACTTTTTACACCGTTCTTTTCTGTTCCTCATTGTGAAGATGCATTTTCCTCTGGCAAAATATTTCAGCCTATAATGACTGAAATTGAAAAATTGGAAGGGAAAGTTGACCCTTGCATAGTGATTTCTGAACTATTTCCTTCTTGATAGAAAGCAGTACAAATGGGAAAAAAACAACCAACCAACCAAACCCCAAACAGAGAACCCCAACCAAACAAAAACAAACAAAAAACCCCCACAAACAAACAAAACACAATGTAGTGATGGTTGGGATAGAATAGAATAGGTAATAGGAATATCTGATATGAAAATTTTATGAGAAGTCTGCTCTCATGACATTTCCAGTCCTGGCTTGTAATGTTAAGAGGTAAATTAATCTTTGGGGTTATAATTTCAGTTGAAGCCAAAGGGGACAATACCTGTTTACTCTAACGCTGACTTGGACTCGACAGGCTCCACACTTTAAGATGCCTGTCCCAGTAGAATGAGAGGTCATAAATACAGTCCAGGCAAGAACACAGCCTGAAAAGGGCCACTTGGATGTATCATAGAGACCTGTGCCCTATTTAGTCCTCAAATTTCACTCTCCACACAAATCTAAAGCAGAAAAACATTTCCTAACAGCCTATATGAAATTTATGATCTACCTTACAAAATTCTACAAGTTGCAAAATCTACGAAGCATTGCAGGAAAAAACCAGGAGGGATTAAAAGCATTGCAAGTGACTTAGATCCTTATAACAACGGAGGATTAGGTAGCTGAAAATGTTCTGTGATCTTGGGACACAACTCTTCTTGCACTTTAAAGAGTAAGGCTATCCCTCCCCAAAATAATTCCACCCCGTGTAGCTTGAGGCACATTGCTTTTCATCCTAATATACTCTGATTCAGAGTTTTTAGTTCATAAATTGTCCATTAGAACCTGTCACTTGTAAAGAAGATGGGAATCCGAAAGAAAGGGTCTGATCTTGTTACTAGTCCACTCTGTAGAAAAGGAAGGTGCTAGTCCAAACTCAAACATAGGTTTCATTTCCTCTCTTAATTCTCCATAGTTCAAAGCAACTTGATGAAATATTGCAAAATTTGTTCTGTGGAGTGGAGAGATCCAGGACTCTTCACAACGCAGTGGCTCTGTTAGCTGTCAGGCTTGGGTCACCAGAGCCCCGTTTGCGGGACCAGCACGCCAAAAGCTCTGCTTACTGCCTCTGTTAAAAGAGAGTAGGAATAACTTTTTTTTTTTTTTTTCAAAGTACATCCATTTACACTAAAAAAACCCAAAATTAATCTGTTGGAATTCTGTGTGAAAAGACAGGCTATCTACGTGTTGTCTGTACACTGAAGCTTCAGCCATCGGTGACGGTGTGCCCAAGCGTGCCTGGGGAGAGGTGTACGGCATGTGTGTGTGCATGTGAACCTTTTGCTGCTTCTGATATTTTTCAGCCTTTGTGGGTTTTGCAGAATATGTTTAAGGTTAACGTTGTGCTGTGGCAGAAGCAGCTAGAGGTAGGAATTTGTAAGGAAGTCCTAGCTGTCTAAAGACCATTTTGCCATTGGATGGCACTGTCTTCCTTGCTGCTCACAGGAATCAGAGCCCTGAATAATTTTACCCCTCATAAGAATTTTAGGTCAAGAAGTAACTAATAGTGAAATAGTTACTGGAAAAGCTTTTTTATGGCTAATGTGATATTAATAAAATAAATTTATACTCGCAGAGCTGTCTTTAGTTTTGCAACATTAGATTTTAGGAAGTCTATGTTGAAATCTTACACATTGCTTAGATTTCTAAATGAAGTTTTCAAAATACAGTTGATTCTGTCACAGGGGACCCAGGTGCTGTGTGCTCTACTGCCATAAAAGGTGTGATGGGTATGTTTGGTGATTATAGGGTATTTTACCCCAGGGCTTTCTTTCACTGTTTTATGCTTTATATTAATGTGAGAATATTTTCAGCAACCCTTTTCTTAAATAATCCTTTTCTTTTCTTACATCAGATACAGCATATCTGAGCATGGGATCACCTTCACTGGCTGCAGAATGTCTACGGAATGGGTGAGTGCTTAAGTTTGCAGACATATAGTCTTGCAAGCATAAATGTTTTTCACCTCAAGCTGAAGACACAACAGTTCATTCAAAGTTGTTGCTTCCTTTTTTACATATATAGGGAAAGATTAGCTTAAATTTAGCTTAAATTTGAGTTATTGATACACCCTTAGTTTAATATTGAGACAGTTAGGATGTTAGTATCACTATTACCATAGCGTAGCACTCCGTACAGGCAAGCCAGCTGCAAATTTACCTGAGCTTCCTGTGGGATTTTGCAGTATGCTCTGAGTTCCTTGCTGCCTGTACACTTAGTTTGAAGCTAGGTGAATTATATACATAAACTGCTGACTAGACCTGAGGCTGTGGATCCAAAGGCAAAGTGTTTGGCAGCAGTATTGACCTAACCTCACCTCCTGTGCCACCTGCTGCTGGTTTCTGTGGTATACCACCCCTCCACTTGTGCCAGCCCAACTATTTATGCAGCTGTGCTTGGAAATGGAGCTGGGAACATATCGACCTAAAAAACCCAAACCATCTAGGTTTTCTTCTGGGTTAGTTTTAAGCAGGATCAGGTGTCCAGTACAGTGAACCACGTGGCTATCTAAACAACTTTTCTGGAACGAACCCCCTTGATTCCGGGGCAGGAAGATTACTGAGGCCAAATATTAACATCATCAGACAGTATTGTCACTGAAGACTTCATCTTGAGACATGATAATAAATCTGCAATTTCAGTGATGCACAGTACACTGTGTTTTAAACTAAGAGAAGGTCATATCTGAAATGATTCTGTTTGGAGCTACTTCTATATGTCATCTCCTGGTAGCACACAGACTTAAGCTGGCCCCTGACAAGCACAGATAAACAGTTCTGAGCACAGCTCAATGTTGAGCTTTAATATTTGACAAAAAACTCCAACCTATAAGTAAGATCACTGTGGCAGCAGAAAATGTCTTATGTGGAAAGAGTGCCCTGAAACTCTTTTTACGTAGGAACAGAATGAAAGCCTTCTAGTTTCAGGCAAACCTCTAAATGGAAAAAATAGTGATATGAAAAGATGATGTCTATTTTAGCCAGTATTTCATGAAACAAGTGTGACTGTTTTTATGTTGTCCTCTAAAGACTTCTGGATTTCTATCTTATTTCTTCTGTAGTGTGTGAGTTTTACTGCCCTTAATCTATTTCCATAATGTAAGAGAAGTTCAGATCAACTCCTTTTTGCTTAGTCCAAGAAAGACTCAATAAAAGTGCTTGAGAAGCTTAACACCACATTTGAGATGACGGTAGGTGGATTTTACACATTTTATTACCCCAGCACTGTGTATAAACAAGGATCTTTCAGCCAAAACATTTTTTCCAAGTCAGATATAGTCACATTTTCAAATCTGGCCTAGTTTGATAAGCAGGCAAGCCAGAAAAAAACTGCTGCAGGGAAAAGAAACCTCAGCACATGATTGGCCTTGGTGACTACCTGCCAGGAGAAAAGGGACCTATGAAACTTTCTTCTGACATATTATCTGCATCTTATCTACTCAAACACTTCAGAGTTCAGGAAGAGCAGCCAAAGTCAATTTTTGCTTGGATTGCTTTAAACCAAATATAAACAGAAGGGAGAAGTTGGCTGTGCAGGAGGAGGTGTTGGGGTGGGGTATGGACAGGGTGGTGGAATTGGGGAGGGAATGTTTTAATCTACATGGACTCTTCTGAAATCCCCTTGGAAGTATATGCTATTTTCTCAAATGACAATGAAATTGCACAGTGTATAATGATGGTGGTGCAGAGCTGCTGGTGTGTGTCCAGGGGCCAGTATTCTCTCTGACCTCAACAGGTCCATGAGACAGTAGTTAGTATAAACTACAGAACAGCTTTGTCATTACTGTATCCTACTTACCTGATTCCACAAAGCCTGAACAATGCCTTCTGAAATGTATAAAACAGAAACTGGATATTCTGCTCCTTGCTAATATTTTTAAATATTATTTAAAAAATAAAATAAATAAAAAATAGCAGCTTTGCTGACTGTGCAGTACTCCAACGTGCCTGAAATCCTGTGAACCCTCACAGTGCACTGTTAGGCTTGCTCAGATACAACAAAATCCTTAGTATTTCAGGAACATTTTGTTAACATCCTCCCTGTCTTGCTGTTTGAGAAGAGGTACCTTGATGCTGCTGTCATCCAGATCAGTCTGATGATAACTTCTTTAAAAATCAGTTATTTTGCCTGTGACACCTGGAATGAGCATAGCACATGTGAATCATTTTTGAGTGCTCTTGCTAAATTGCAAACTCTACTGATTTGTAATGCAAGCCCATCCAGCAGGGATGAATCTCTCTTTTGTAACTGATAAAATAGGAGGAAATTTAACCAAACCAATTTATTCTGGTTCCTATGAAAAATATTCTCTGTGAAAACATAAAACTGCTTGCAAAATGTCAACATTTCACTCCTATCTGCATGTAGATCAATATGAATGGGTCACAGTAACCTCTCAGAGAGCAGGTCTGTATGACAATGCAAACTAGTGTGTATGTAAGGTTCTTAAAAAAACCCCACAAACCATCTTTATCCTGGCATATCTGCTCCCAACGGGGAATTTTGTATCAGATAGGTCTGAATAGTCTTGTATCAAGATGGCTCCTTTTCACTTTGCATTGCAGCAGAACTTTTCATCAATATAGACAGGCACGTGTAATCTAGAAGGGTATATTCTGCAGTGCTTGTTTTGCTTTTCTTGTCAAATGACTACCTAACTGTGACACAAACATTTTTAACAGGCACAAATGTGGGAAAAAATCTCAAATTGCATGTGTAATTATCACCACTGTATGCAGTCAGTTGTGGCATCTCTAGCTTGGAATAATATTTTCAAAAGCCATTAACTAGGAATTTTAAAAGCCATATTTGTACCATGTGCTGGTAGGAATGGTAGAGATGCCAGACTGACACAGGATCATGGTGCAGCACACTTTTGCAGATGTCTTGTTTGGCAGCTCTAAATAATATGACTTAGGTGTAGCAAAACTCCAAAAAGCCCTGACCCTTTTCTGACTGCGTCTCATCTCCACCGTGATTCAGCAATACTGCTTCTGCTTGGGGTCCTATTGCTCTGTGACAAGTGCAGAGGCTTAGCAGTGTGTGTACCCTTTATGTGATGTGAACATACTAGAAATTCATTTGGAAATTAAAGATTCAGCCTCCTAAGTATTATTGTGTTTGAAAATCACAGGGTTGCTATGTAGAATGTCTTTGCAGATCTTCTGTATTAGGAGGCTGAATCCAGCTTGGAACTAAACAGTAGAACAAATAAAAAGACCTTAAAATATTGCCCAGTCTTGATGTCTTTGAAATAATTTTTCTTACCTAGTTGCATATTCCAGTAATATTGATCAGAGTCCATGTACCCCATGACTTGTATTTAGCACTCTTCCAGTTTGATCAGGAGCCAGGAAAAGGTTGACATACTGAAGACAGCTTTAATTTTAAAATCTGGAATTAAACAGCAAAACCAGAAGAAATATGGGTATTTGGGATTTGAATTTAGCTCCTATTCTTTGGCATGTTAATTGAAAACTTAAATATGAAGAAGTCACATATGAAGTACATTACAAGACTTGGTTTTTCTGGTTTTAAGCTGTTTTGTTCTGAAAGCTTTTTGTTTGCTACTAATTTAATTTCCATTGCAAGACCATATTCATGAAAGTGTTTACCTGCATGATATATACTCAGACTTAATAATGTGCCTATCAGCTTGGCAAGATTAGTCAAAATTCTGAAAATTAATGTCTTTTTAAAATGCAATATGGAATACATACCCTAATTTTTTCTTTGTTTGCTGTACTCTTCTATTACATATTAAGATCCTTTCTTCGATACTCTTAAACATCACAGATAAATGTAGTGTTCAATAATATGCTATGTTGCATAAACTGTCTGTGTGCAGAGCCATAGTCACTGACCATGAAGTCATTTTTAGCCCGTGCCAGTTCTGCAGTAAAATGTGTTAGATTAAATCACTGTGAAGGTTAAACATAGAGCCTAGTATTAAATTTTGGAGGTCTAGGGTCTAGTCCTTTTTAGTTATGTTGATTGCATTCCTGTAGATTTAGAATAGACCTTTAATAGGAAATTAAATGGCAGGACCCTTGAAGGGGCTTATAGAAGACAATGCATGGTGACCGTTCACATGCACTTCCCAACTACTTAAAGGAAGGGATGGAGCAGGCATTTGCATGCAGCTACAAGGTTTATTTTAGTTGTATTATTTGCAAAACTCTTAACAACTGAGACAGGAGCTCCACAGGAGCACAGGTTATCCCTTTGAATTTGAAATGCACACTAAACACTGCAGGGTAAATGAAAACTATGATAATTTTAAGGTCTTAAAGTTTCTGTTCTATGTATACAGACATCATTTTTGCTACCTGCCATCTGGAAACCTCCGGTGTCACTGCAGAGCTAAGAGTGTCTGGTTTACATTTTGTGGGCTTTGTATATAATATAGGATGCTTTGCAAGATGTTTGCTGGATCAATTCCAGTTCTTTTTCCAGAGCTTCACACACAGGGAGATAACTGGGAGAACTGATGTCGATCCTCTTGGTAAAGGGGAGAGAGATGCAAACTCTCACCTCTGGAGTGGCTATCTCATGGGCTGCCTTTTAATGCTGAATATAGAAAGCAGTTGCCACAGACACCTTTCTTGTGCTGAATTATAATCAATAAATTCTATGTTGTTGGTTGTTTGTGGTAGGTCTTAAGATGCTCTTAAGGTGCTCTGCAGTGTTGGCTGTTTTTTCTTGTTGCCTATTCCATACTAACAGCCGTAATGTTGTGATTTACACATCTGACGGGACAGAAAAAAAAGGAGCTAATTGTGCGTTTTTCTCACTGAGTTCTTATTCTTATGTAACTGAGTCAACTCCAGGGTTTTTTGGTATGTAATAAAAACTGGGTCGTTAAAGATTAACAGCAAGAAAAGAAAAATTCTGTTTTCCCAAAGGAAGGGAATGAAAGGGTGAGGTTGTCCAAATGGCACTGTTGGGTGCTAGCTGGCCACTTGTTGACCAAAATCAAAAATTAAAATCTCCTTTGTCACCTGTGGATCATGAGTGTTTGATTGACATAGCACCTATGTCCAGTTGTTGTGCAAAGAATTATTTGTTGACAAGTTGAAAATCTGATGATACAGTGCAGAAATGTTATTATCTATAAACTGTGTTTTGATCAATTTATAGAACTTCACTGATACAGGTTTAAATTTGATGACGATTTGGCTCAGTTCTGTTAGGGGTGTGTGTATAAAAACTTGCAAAAATGTTTAATTCTTCCAGCATAAAAGAATTGAATAACACCCATATTCCCAGACTGTAGACACATCCTACATTCCAAATATATACTCAGTCTTTAGCTACCTGTACAATAAATACAAAAAGTCAGCGCTGTAGAACTAGGTGAGTTGAGCTGTCTTCCCCACTTTGTACTGCTGCTCTGCCTTCCCAGGGGGTTAAGGGCAGCTAACTGCCCATCGAGCTAGCTGGCTGACTGTGCACAAGTCAATAGTATGAATTTCCACCTCTCTTCTTGATAATAAATTCAAAGCTACCGATTCTTTGCCTCAATAATGTACTCCCATTTGTGGCAGTTTGCTTCTGATTTTGATGAATATGAAACTGAGCTCTTGTTGCAGGTTAGGAGATTTTGACAATTATTTCCTTACAGCAGTAATTCATTTGCTCTAATGCAACTGCCAAGAACTCCAGAAGGGAAGCTAACAAACAAAATTCCTGTTGAATTGTCTTTTTATGACTGTGCATGGCTTTCAGAGTCAGCAAAATCAATCTCAGGGTAACTATTTTACTATGAGTTTCAGGGTCATTTTAACACACACACACACACACCCCCCCCTTCACAAGGTGCTTTTAAAATGGAAAAAGGAATTTCATTTTTGCTACAGCAAGACATTTCCAAATAATAGAACATCTTGTTTTATGAGGTGAAAAATCTTTGCTTCCAGAGCATAATTTAAAGTGCTGGAAAAGGCTGTGTCTTCACAGAAAATGGGACTTGTTTTGAGGGAAGAAGCATGCAGATCTGTGAAATACATTCCACCATGAAATATTTCAGTGAATCACAAAAATCTGTGGTTCAAAGTTTTATTTTCCTATATGAAATAGAAATATATTTGCTAAGTTTGTAAGAATGATTGAGTACTGGCTGAGAATTTTGTAGCAAAACATTCTTTGTCTAAAAATGCTGTTTTCTTAGAAGAGAAAACACTTGTAGACATGCTGTACTTTTTACAAAAGAACTTCTGGGATCCAGAACGGATTTTCTAGTCAAAGTAAGAGAATGCGAGAGACTTTCTCAGTTTGGAAAATCAAGAAGTCCAGTGATTAGTGCTGTCACTCACAGCAGGCACTTTGTCTCCTGTGTCTCTGAGAAGTGCCTTAAAGAAATAGCTGTTTGAAATCTGGCTGCCTGTACATGGGTTATGTGCTTATGTTCTCGTCTTGGAAAAAAATGTGGAAGGTCTTCGGTTTGTTCCAGTCTGGAATGCAGCTAAGTGTTGATACTTCAGCATTTTTTCTCAGATACTTTTTCCTGTGCAGACAAAAGTAGTTCAAATGGTAGTTTAGATACAATGGCTTTTAGCCTTTTTATAATCTTACCATGCATGTTGGTTTTGCTCTTCCTTCTTTGGGATATGTACGTATCATGTTTGCTTACATCTGTTTCCCAGATGAACAATGCCATGGGATGCGTGACCCACCTAATGGCTTGAAATTCTGGCACTGTATCATTGGTTGCAATAGGTGGGGCTGTGTACACCCAAAACCAAAAAATGTGTGTTTGGACAATAAGACGATTGGAGCTTCTTCATGTTTAGGTTTGCACATTCTGCACATAAGCCATTGATCACAAGTAAATAATGAAGATGAGAAAATCCATTAAATAAGTTCTTCAAAATATCATGGAACTTGACAAATTAATGATTTCACAAGCAGCATCCAACCAATTGTTTCTGCAGCTGAGCAGTTTTTTTAGGGATTAGAGAAAATCCAGACTGTTCGCAGGCGAAATCTAGTTGAGATGAGGGCAGAATTTTGTATTAGAGTTTAAAATTACAGAGGATTGTGGAAAATGTTGTATTGAATAAGTTTTTTGAGTTATGAATTTTATTTTTTCGCCCCCGTGAAGTAGCTTATATCAATGTAAAGCCAGGGGTTGGATAAGTGCATACATATAAGAATGAAGGCAGTTGCTATTGCCCAGACAATGGTAAATGCTCAGTAATGAAGCTTTGGTCAAATAGAAGTGGTTTAATGAGATGTAAAGGTGGCAGAATATCTATTACAAATTAAGAGATGAATCTGTAGCTTTGAAAATATGACAACATTGACTGCTCAAGCTAAGAGCAGTCAATAAGAACAGTTTACGAAGGAGATGGAAAAAGACTTTCAATTATGGTTTAAATATTATGAGATTAGGAAACTAATGTTTCACAACTACCTTTAATTTTCTTTATGAAATAATGTAAAATTGATTGGAATTTTTTTTTCCACATCAGGCAATGTGATCAGTGCTTCGGTAGCTAGAGGGAGAACACCCAAGGTGTTAAACACTGTGATGCTTAACTGTGGAGCAACCGGAAGCGTTAATGTGCTGGGTGACGCCCAGTGGGGTTTCTGTTTGTCTATGGTCAGGGAAGGTGCAGATCAAGGACACTGGTGCCTCTAGGACACTCTAACACCTACAGAAACTTAGATGCAGAAGGAGTGCTCAGGTGGGCTTGTGGGTTTGTAACTCAGACTAACATATCTAAAACCAGATAAAAATTCTAACTTGACAAAAAGTCACTTTAACACCTTCATAGATGTGGCTGGGTGCAGCTTATAGCTCGCATCCCAGAGCCTGTCCTGTGACCAGACAGGATGGTATTTCAGCAGTACTCAATTTTACCAGTTGACACAGTTAAATATGCCTATACTGCTACTGCTAATTAGCAGGTTAATAAGAATGTGAAAACTATGAGACTATGACAAATGTAATGACAAAACAAAGATAAATGAGAGTTTTATTAGACACTGGTACCCCACTTGAAACTCTCCACGGAACAGATATCTGTACTTTGGGCAGGGCATTTTTTCCATGCAGAGCGGGTATGCTATTGTCCATATTTGTCTAATTTCAGCCTAAGTAGTTCCAGATTTCAACAAAACATGATGTTTTTGAACTTTTTCCACTTCATATGTCTCAAATGACTGGGTATATTCAGCTAAATGGGGAATTGAACACTCCACTTACTAATGCTGTGAGTCTGATGGTCATGACCTAGGCCAAAAGAAATTGGTGAAATCAGCTTCTGGAACGTACATGCAATGTACTCTGCATGATTATTCTAGTTTAGCTTCAGACTGATGAAGGACGTGCATGGCTCATGTGTAGGGTTGGTTTTTTTCCTAAGGTACTTTTTAGAATTTCAAAATTATTTTCAGAATCATCACTCAAGTTTCTAACAAATTGTACAAGGCCACATTCTATTCTTGATGTCCTCAAAGTGCTGTAGGTACAGGGCACTGAGCTGAACCAAAATCTGATTTAGCACACTGGACATAAATTGTAGGCTTGGATTCTAAAAAGTAGGCACTGGGTGCCATGTACACTAGTTGAGTACTTGGATGCTGAGCCCAAGAACTTAAGTGTTTTGGCATGAAAGCAATATAATTTGAAATGTCTATATTCTGAAGAAGGGGAGAGCTTTTAAGAATGCATCAGTAGATTCTTAAATATTCAGTGTGCACATTTATTAAAACATACTGTAAATGAATCACAGAATCATCTAGGTTGGAAAAGACCCGTGGGATCATTGTGCCCAACCATTGTCTAATAGCAGTTCACATCAGATGTATTTAACACATTTAGGTTCTATTTCTAATTTTCTCTTGTACGGTGATGAATTTGATGAATCAGACCTGCTTTTGAACTGCATAAATATTCTACACAAAAAAACCCCAAACCTGAAAGACATGTTTTGAATCAGTTGCTTAATAAATTTATAAACACTAACAAACATGACAGAAATGAACAAAAATAAATTTTGTGAAATAAAATTGATAGTTTGGGGTGATTAGAAAATGTCCTTGTAATGTGTGGAATTAAATGTCAGGGAAACAAAATGTAGTCTGTGATGAGTGTAGAACATACTGCTTTGGGGAACAGGGTCTGATAATACTCTCTAGAAGAAAATTCTGCTGGTTTTCATTGGCCAGTTTAATTATTTGTTCAATTTAGTTTCACAAGTTTTTAATATCCAGTAAATACTTTTACAGTACCTCAACTCTCTGATTGTGGTTCCTACTATTCAACCAGCTGTACCTCTGGAATTTCTCTACCTAGAACCAATAAGGAGAATCCAATGGGAGGTTCTCTCCTTGAGGGACATCCTCAGCTGCACAGGTCCTCAGTTTTACCAGAGGCTGTTAGTATCTTTGTTGGACTTCTCAAAAAATACAATGTCACATGAGAAGATCTGAGTCAGAGTCTTATCTGTGGGTTATAGGCTTAAATGCAGTAGTGACAGAGAGTTTAAAGTAGCCATTACTCAAGTGACCATTACTTGTTAAGCCTCGGTCTAGTTTCTCTTTAGCTTCGTATTATGAAAACAATTAGCACTGCAACAAGGTCTAACAGTAATTTTCATTCTTGCCTGAACTTTTAGCAGTAGCTCTTGAAGTGTTTTGTAAGGGAAGACAGTTACATTAGTCCCATTTTTAGTAAAAAATCTGGATTACAGAAAGGCAAAGGTACTTCCCCAAAATCTGTCAGTGACAACTCAGAAACGGAGTGTAAGGGACAGGCATCTCATTCCAGTGCACCTCCCACGGGGACCACAGCTCTGAAAAAAAGGAACTTCAAAGTGGAGCACCTTCTTCCAGTCTCTAGCATGAACTTGGGCCTCAACTCTCAGCAGACCCTCGGGATCCAAGGGTACCTCGCTGGGAAACCTTTACTGCTCCCCACCAGGTGTGGTTGGGTGGTTGGCAGTCTGGCATTCTAAGTGCATATCAGCAACGCCAGTTTCAGTTGTTACTATCCAAATATTTCCTAGTACTTTCTTTTCTTTCTGCCCCTCCTCCCCGTGCTTAGCAGTATTTTGGAAAATTGTTGGCCTTCATTTTTTACCTAGCACCTTAATTGTGGCCATGAAGAGAATGGAAATATTTTTTGTGTCCTTGGAAAGAAAATACTTTCTGGATTTTCAGTATTAACACTGCAAACTTTTTCAGTCTCAAAGATCTGTTTAATATTTAACTCAAATAAACAGAACTGTTTTTTATATATATAGCTACAAAATTAGCAATTGCAGGCAAAAAAACCATTTGAAAATATTTCAAATAATTTAAAGTAAAAAGTCATGAAAGAATGGACCATTTTTTAACACTTCAGCAAGTGCTACAAAAAGTAGAATAGGAAGTAGTAAATATTTAAGGACATTTTTTTGCTGTGTGCTATTTGTGTAAGTTTAGTACTTCTGCATATTAACTTAAGAGGGTGATGTGCGAAAAACAAAAGCAAAATATTAGGTCTGTCATTTAATTTTCAGCTGATATGCCCCTCAATCTCATTCTCTTAGCTCACTCTCCCCAGCTACTCTGATAAGTTTCTACTTGTTGCTGTTTTTTTCCATAGTAAAACTTTTGTCCCAGTGCCAGCACATTATGTTCCTGGTTAGAACCGTGACGTCAAATGGTATCTGGCTTCAGGCCAAGGAATGCTGCTGGGAAGGAGTGAATGAATGAATGGATTTTTCAATTCACATTGTAGTTGCCTTTTTTAGAGCTTGAATCTTCATGTAATACTCAGTCAGCTGGCTAATGTAAATTTATGAGTGTTTCTTACTAGAACTAGAAGGAACTTAAGAGAGGGTTCACAATCCCTACAGCAGTTCAGGAAGAATAATGTGATAAGCTTCAAGTTCAGAACTGGTAATAATCACTAGAACCATGAAGGAAGAAAGATCTGATTCAATGCATAGTAGCTGTTAAATTCTAGAGTAAGAGAAAGAAGCCTGTGCCTGGAGTAGTTACTCTTTAATGTTCAGAAACAGAAAATGAAGACAAATTCCAAATTATACTAATTTCTGTGAGCTCATGTAGTATGCATTTCTTTCAAAAATAATATATCCTTACCTCAGCATGACAATATACTACTTTTATCTAGACATTTGAAAAACTGAGGGATCAAAATTATAATTCAAATCAGAATTCACTGCTGTAAATCCAACATTCCCATTTCCTTTTCTAAGAGTTTTGAGAGTTTCGGGGTGTATTTTTGTAGCTGACTGTGAGTGGACAGGGATGCAATGCTATTGTATCATGATGTGGGTACCAGTTATCGCAGGTGGAATGCAGAACAGAGAATATTCCACTGTTTGTAGATCCCTGAGATACCTGACTTCAAAGCAGTAAGATGACACTCACTTATATCTCCAGTAAGAGGCCTTTACTGGGGAAGTAACACTAATCAGCCATGGAGCCAAAGGTGCTTCTAGTGTAATTGTGACAGTGATGGTACTATACACTGGAACAGCACAGTGAAATGCAATATAATGTAACTATCCTTCCAGAGAAAACCAACTCGTGCCCGTGAAGTGATGTTTTACTGATTTATTTCTACATCATGGGTTTCTCAGAGCACATCTCGTGTGCCTCTTCACACCTCTCACCTACATGGCATACACCTCCAGAGGTCTGTAGTGTAGACCTTCCCTTCCACAGAAATCCCATCAGCTCCTTGTTTTTCTCCACAGAAGTAAAGGGCATAGTAGTGGGTGTGGGAACTTTGTAATGGGTGGACCTCAAAACTTAACATTTTATTTGCATTAGATCCCCCAAATTTCCATGCTGCTAGCCTGACCAATTCAAACTGTTTTGATCAGCAGAATTAAGCACAATATAATAGGACTGGATTATATGGTGGCACTTTTGAATCCGGGCAGTGTCATAACACATAAGTACAAAGACGTAAACAATGACAAAATCTGGACTTCCTTGAACCTCCCCATAAATATTGTTTTATTCACAGCAAAGGTTCAGAATGCTCATGTTTTAATTGAACCACTTCACTCATCCCTAAATGAAAACAGTTGCAAAGTGTTCAATAGCCCCAGGCACTGCAAAAAAACAATCAAATGAAAGGACTTCTCTTTGTCTTATTTATTTACTTGAAGCTAAAGAAAAATGCCAAAGTTCTGCCCTTGAACACATCAGCACATTTTGCATACTTTACCCCAGGCAAAAGTTCCGGTCCTTTCCTAACTTATGAATCGGTTTTGTTTGTATTCGTGTTTGTATATTTTTGTGCATCTTATTTGTTTACTTTTCCTGCTTCTTAAAATTATGTTTTCTCTTTAGAAGTGGGGGAGAAAGAAAGAAATTGAGGTGAAACCACAGTATGTTTTCATTTTCATGTAACAAACAGAGCTTTTTTCACAAGCTTCTTCGGGCATTAAATACCAAATTTGGCTTGAGACAATAAATTATAATGTCCTTCAGAGAATGTAGAGCTGGGAAAAGAAGAAATGCAAGTGTTTGCAGCATGTGTGAAGAGAGATAGCTGGTGGAGATTTCTTTGTTAACTCTAGATTGTCTCATAATTTATATTTGTAAAAGTTAACAACAATATTATTGCTTACTTTCAGTTTGTCAAAGTCTTTACAAGTGTGAATATGAATCATAATGTCTATTTTATAAATGTATCTCTTATAAAAGTAGCAAAATCCCCGTGGAAATTCAGGCTGGTGCTTTCAAAAGATTGAGTGTCTTATGTTAGTCTTCCCTGATGGCTCCTTGGTGAATATTCTGTGTTGTAACTTCTAAGCAGGCTGAATCTTAAGTAAAGCAACAGGTAGGCTAGTTAGAGAAAACTCCTGGAAGGAGAGAGATAAAATTTCACTTGCCACTATTGCCCAGGAATATTTCCTTTCATGTGTCAACACAGCATAGAAAGAAGTAATTCCCTTACGCTATTCCAAAGCCAGGTTCTACCAAAATGAAATAGTGTAAGGGGGCCTTAACATAAACACTGCATACATGCCTTTTGTCAGAATCTTTTCATTAGACACCTTCATGTCAGGATTAGATATCACCTCATGGAACCTCCCTGGGACACAGGAATTCTACAATACAGTCAGATGAGCTGGGACTCCATGGTCTGCAAGGACCCAGTTAGAGTCCAAAGAGTGCAGCATCAGAAGCTATTCAGTTTCTCTACCCTGGATTCTCTCACTGTGTCCTTGTTTTACCTTCTCTCACCCAAATTAGAATTATTTTGTTCTTTTATTAGCATAAATTTCTTATCACCAGATGAACCTTACATACTTATGTGCTCAAACTGTACAAAGATTAACTGAGCAAGTCCTGTGAAAAAGTTGAAGCATTTGATTGTCTGTGTCCTGCTTTAACAGTCTCCACTGAGAAATGTAAATTTCATGGATAATGAGATGATAAATGAGGTAAGAGGCAATTTCTGTCTTTGAGGCCAGTATGTCTTATACCTCCCCCTGCTGCTACAGAAGACGAAAATAAATTCTGCTTACTGAGCTTTGTCCTAAGACTGAACATTGAAAAAGAAACGCTTGTTTATTGGATGAATTGGCTTCACCAAGCACTGCCCTGATTCTTTAAAATAAGGATGGAAAAAACAGTCTTCTGACTTTGCAGCTCTGTGTATATAGGTAAATTATAAGGATTTTCAGAAAGTGAGGTCAGTTCATAAGTTAGGCCCTAGATGTTTTGTGTTGCAAACAGGTATGGAACTATTTGGATGTAATAAAACATGTACTAGTTAAAAAATTGTGTCAGGAAAATATCCTTCTTGGATACAGGTTGAGCCCTTTTGAAGGGACTCTGAGGATCAGCAGGACTTAAGTGGACAAGGACAAAGCAAAAAGTTACCTTGTTAAAAAGTGTCCAAATCAAAACTGAAAAAAACAGGTTTGGTTGAAGGGTTAGGTACCTGAAACCCCACAGTCTACACCAGCACAAGTGTCTTGCGTTCAGGACTTCATGCACATAATGATAGTGAAAGACCAGAAGTATTTGTTTAATGTTTGTGATTTCCCAATCTCCTATGCATTTTTAGTAAATATTACTTAAAATAATTGCTGTAAAATTAGCATAATTTTCTTAGTTAAGAGTTTGGGATTTTTCTTGAAGGAATCACAGAATCAGAATATTTGTGGCTGGAAAGGGACCTCTGGAGGTCAGGTAGTCCAACTCCCCAGCTCAAAGCAGGACCAAGATAGAGCAGTTTACTCAGGATTGTGTCAGTTTTGAATGTTTCTGATGATGGAGACTCCACAGGCTCCTCAAAGGGCAAGCTGTTCCTGTGCTAGACCACCCTCACAATAAAAAAGCTTTTTCTTATGTTTAAATTGATTTTCCTGTCTTTCATTATGTACCCATAATGAATAGAATATTAATATACCCCAAATTAGGCACCTCTTGACTACAGCCTTGATGTTTCTCATCTGTAAAGAAGTTACTATTACAATAACCTTTATGACATCAGCAAATACCTGAGGATGTTGCTGGCTTTGAAACACACATATTCTGTACCAGAGCAGCTGTTAGATATCAGAGTATGCTGGTTTTTACTCTTCCTGACTTTTAATAATGACTTTTAGTTTAGCAAAAGCCTCAAAGTGCCTGCTGAGGGCAATGGACTGCTGGTATAGTCATTTGTACCATGATTTGAGAATTGCAAATGTGCTTGACTAAAAGTGACTTCTATAAATGTGTGGACGCTTTGAGGCTTCCAGTGGAGGAAGCCTCAAGCTTCAGCTAAGTGGGGAACTTGCACAAGACTTCCCGCAGTCCCAGGAAAGACAGTGCATTGTAGACTCAGAGAAATCCTCTTCTCTTCTCTTCT
>VWZY01004508.1:234466-270227 GCA_013399075.1 Chloroceryle aenea | reverse complement strand
CACTTGCCATTCCAAGGAGGGACCTCTCTCCATTCCCCACTGCCCCTTAGGTCCCCTCCTTCTGCCTGGTGACAGGAGGGGAGGGGATCCACCCCTTCTTGCAGAGCCTCTCCCTGCTGCCCTTGCTTCAGGGTGCATCTCCAACAATTTATTTCTCTTTCACACTTTTTGATGGTTTTCCACCTCTTCACCTCCTCCTTCAGTTCAACCACCCGCCTGAGCAGATCGAGTATTTGCTAACACCGCACACAAACGGCGTCATCGGCTCCCCCCGTACAAGCGGCAGGTTCAGGCATTCGTGGGAGCCGGAGACCTGCAGGGCCGCGGGTTTGCGCAGGCCTTCGGTCGGAGCGTCCACGCTCTTCTGGCCGTGGCTTTTGTGACCACAAANACAAAGCACATTTGACCACATGTGACCACAAAGCACATTTGACCGCATGTACCCACGATCGCCCCACCGACCGCCGGGAGCCAACCGCTCTTTGCTGATTCCCGCACCCCTCTCTGCCGCGGAGCCTGAGGGAGCCGCCGCCATGGCCGCCTTTAACCCCTGCCGGGGCTCGCGGGCACGCCCCGCTGCCTCAGCCCTCAGCTCCTTGCCTAGGTGCCGCTCACTCGCGGGTCTCCCCGCTCTGCCCCGGCTTCACCGCCCCCGGGAAGCCCGGTCCCGTCCCAGGCTATCTCAGTAATACAGCTCTCACTGCTGCCACTACCGCTGTCACTCTCCGTGCTGCTGCGTGGTCAGATCTATTGCCATGTGGGGTGGATGTAAAATACTAGTCCACCATGGTGCAAATAACTGCTCAAGGTACAGGTCACTGGGAAATTAAGCCAAAAAGCTGATGTACACAGAGTAGATCTGTCTCTGTCCCTGTGCTTCAAGATGGTCTCCCTTGCCACAGACATAAAATCTAAAGCCGATTTTGTAACATATCCTAACAGCCAGAAGTTGTCCCTCAAAGTTGGGCAGTTTTTCCCTCACATCCCAGCGTTTCTGATGCAGGGTTTCCATTAGTGACCTCTCTATTCAGTTCAGAATCACGGAACATTCCTCAAACACAAACCAAAAAGAAAGCTGGAAGAAGAATAGGGCAGATGACGCCATCAAATGAAAGGAAGAGCAGAGCAGCATCCTACAGCTTGAATAGAAAAGTGGTGGCTAAAATAGTCCTGTCTCGTACACGTCCAGTACTGGGGCTGGATCCCGAGGGACATTGTGTGCAGACATATAATACAAAGATTGTTATGAACAGGGATTACTTCACCACCTCCTGCAGCCACTTCAGAAGTGAGTTAAAGGTAAGAACTGAAAAATGCCTAGAAAAATTGTAGCACGTCTTAGGGCAAGAAGAGATATATTTATAAACTATCAGAACTGGAAGTGCTGGGGCTAGAAGGAAGATACTGAGTCCTAGTCCCAAGGCAGGTTCAGGTAGATCTTAACTATTTCTGGTGATTTTTAACCTGTTCTCTAAACTCTCCAGTAATTAAGATGTTACACCTTCCCTAGAACAGATCGAGACAGGGATTACCAAGAAGCTGCAGGGAATACACCCACCTGTTTTGTTACAGAACAATTCAGCTACACACATGAAAACAGTACTGGGTTACCTGTCCTCAGGGCCTCAGACCATTTCATTTACTAGCCCCTTCTTGTACCAAAGCCTTTTTATATTTGTAAACAACCTTCTCAGCTTTTAGTACCATTTATTTGTAGTTCTGATGGTTCCTTCTCAAGAGGGAGGACCAGAGCTGCACAGTGTATAAGAGATGTGATCAAACACCTTTGCTTAACTATACAAGTTTTGGAAAGCTTTCATTTTTCTGTCGAGAGTCCCCATCTGAGACATGTGGTAAGTCATGGATAACAGCAAACTATATAAGCTTAAATTTAACAACTGGGCACATTCTTGCGATCCCTGTAATTGAAAGAGTCTGGTTACGGCAACCTAAGAGAAGAAAGGATGACTTTCCCTGCTGGCATCATTTTATGTCTTTGTATTATTAGTTGCTCCTTTTTGAAACTAAGTCGAATGAAATGTGCCCTCTCATGATGCATTTTTAACATGCTGATATAATTCCTTAAGTACAATATTCATGGCACCAAAATGCTCTTCGGTATTAATTACAGTGACAGCGACATAGACTTTTTTGTCAAATGCCTTTGCAGCTTAGGCTGCTCAAGGCTCCTTTTAATCATTCATACTCTCCTCTCTTCACAGTAATTCCTGCTAAGCTTGCGATGCAGCCTGAACTCAGTGGATGGGCCAGGTTACATCATACAAGAGCAGAAATACAGAACTCTTTAGCTCCCAAGCCTGCTCTGGAGACATACACGATCTAAGAACCTTGTCAGGGTGAGTGCAAACCACAACCTCTCAAATTTGTTCTTACTAATAAGAAGTAACAAGACCAGCTGTAATTTATATGCACTGTTTGGTCATGATTTTCTTTCTACAAACAGCCAACATATGCTTTCAGTCTAACATCACCTAGTTCAAAGAAAACAATAAAAAAGGACAAATGTCTAAGGACCATGAACATCAGCTCAGCAACTGTGTCTTGTCTGTAGCAGGCAGTGGCTGTGCCAAGGTTTCAACAACAGTCTCTTGCCACATAGGCAGCAATCTTGGAGATGCAGAGGAGTGGTATGTGGAAGACAAGATGCTGTAATTTCAGCCAGAGCCTGGAGCAGTCTCTTTCTCTCTCCTTCCATGATGAAATGATAATCACTACCATGCAGTTCTTAAACTTTAGGCAGTAATAATAAGGCCAAGATCAGTTTTGTGCCAAGATCAGTTTTGTTTGTTTTTAAATGGGAATGCAAGTCTCCTATTTTCCTTCTGCAAGATCGAGCCTGCTGATTACCTTTCACTTGTCTGGGCCTGGGACTCCAGCCATTCACTTTTTGGTTTCCCAGTGCAACTTTCTAGTCTGTGATTACTTGTGGCAAGTCTTCCTTCAAAAACATCCACATTTACACATAGTAATAATAATGTTTGTATTCTTTCACCTCCTCCCTGGGCTTCATTTTGATGCCTAAGTCTTGCTCAAAGCAACAAACAACTTGCTGATATGTTAAAAAACTGCGGGTGTTTTGGACTTCTCCTTTCCTTGTGCTGGTGGTGATTTGTCTTGTGAAAATATTTGTCTCTTGATTTTGCTTTTCAACGTGTATCTTCCAAAATTCCCTGTGAGAAGGTGAAAGACATAATCTGTGTCTGATAAATGCTCTGATGTCTCAGAAGGGTCTCTCTCCCTCAGCTGAACCAGCTGATGCTTTACGAAGTGGGCAGCACCCTGGGGCATAGCAGTAAGGACAGAGTGGAATTTCAGCATGGATGTGTCTAAAGAGTAAGTAAACAACACGTTGCTCAAATAACATGCAAGAGCTCCATTTTCTTGGGTTTATCTTTGACTGCACCACTGCAAAACAATACTAGCTCTGCAGCACAAGTTCCAGGCTGTTCAGGAATAGTTACCAAGCATTTCCAGTGATGCCAGGGTCATCAGTGTGAACACAGTTTTAAGAAAAAAAAAATTCTAGGTGTTGCTATGCCCACCATTTCAGGCTCTGAAACAAGATCTTAAAGCTGCACTGTACTAGTCCTTCTGAAAGTGGACAGAGTCATGCCAAAAGGGTTTCCAGACAGAAATGAAGAAACAAGAGATAAATGTTAAAGAAAAGCCATAATATATGTTAAGCTATTGTTCTTCAATCTCCACCCTTTCTTGTGTGAGCATCCCCTTTAAAATTTTTGTTCCTAAAACATATAAACATATTTGCATGTAAGTTACTAGACCAGCTCCTGCCAACTGCACAATGTGATTCTGCATCATAAATACAAAAAAAAAAAGGGAAAAAAAATCCAGACCAGAGACAAAATATTGAATTTATTTACAGAGATGACTCTTACACATCTCCTGCACCTCATATTCTCTATACCCCTTCGTGCCATCCATCTTATCCTCAAGAAGACAAAATAACAAAACCCATATGAAACACAGAGCACAGAAGTCAAAACCACCAAACAGCTTTTCAACAGTGCACTCTTTGCTCCAAGCTCAAAAGCAACAAGGTCATTTGCAGTCCTCAAGCTTCTGAGATTATTTATGAAACAAGAGCCACTACACTCATTGTACCTCCTGCTCTCAATGGGACTCATCGTTCAGAGCTGTTGAGCAGTTGGGAACAATTACAGAGGATAAACTGAATGAAATATGTGATGCAGTGAATGTGTCAAGATTTCGACCAGTGGAATTTACATACATGAATAAATATAGAATACTGTTTAGTAGTGAGCCTTCTGCATAGCCTCTGTACTGGGCATCCTGTAATGTGAAAATAATTGTTATCTTTATTATCAGTTACCAGCTTTAACAGCAAGCAAGATGCAGCTTCAAGACTGTGAAGCAAGGAGGGAATTAGGAGATGTATCTCCATTAGCTTGTGCAAATAGTAGAAGCTCCCTCTTAGCCTCTCTTTCAGTAGGGAGAGTAAGTGGACTGCAGTTTTCTCTTTGCCTAAATTTAGATTATGACAAACAGAAACATGAGCATGTTGTGGATTAAGATAAATTCCCCCAAGATGTTGTTGTAGAATTACTAGGACAAAAAAGATGGATTCCAAAAGTCAACTGAGCAAAGCTGTTAATCATGGAAGAGGAGAGGTCTCCAGACACACAACAATTTCACAATCCTGGCTGGGGCCTCAAGATTCAGGGAGGTTCATTTCCACCGTGACTCAAGCCCTGAATAACTTTTCCTCAGCCAAACACTTCCTTGGCTCGCTGGAACCTGGCTAAGTGTCCAGTGGGTACGAACACAGCATCTGAACGGGAATCACCCAGATATGTGCCAGGAAAGGCACCAAAACTTTGCTCTCCACAAAAAGCATCTGGTTTGTAAGATAGAAAGTCCTGTGGGGTCTCTAAAGCTTGCAGCTTTTCAAAGGGTAGCATTATGTCTACAGATCCTCTTCCAAACTGAAGTGGCAATAGATTGCTTTTCATTTCAGGCTCACCCATGAACACAAGTTTGCCTGGCTCCTTCTGTCACAAAGAAAGGAAGGAGATGTATAACACCATATGAATGTGTTTGGTGTCCTAGCCCAGAGTTCTTCCCAGCAGTGTAAGCTCAGCAATAACAGGAATAAGAATAATATGCAAAAGAAAAGGACAAAAATGAATCAGAGAGATTTTATGATAAAGATCACGTTATCCCAACTCAGGGCAGTATTGTTGTCTGTTGTCCGGGATAAGCTGGAGAGCAATCCTGATATAAAAGCATCCTGTCAGTGGTGTCCAAGAATGGAATTAAGAAAAAAATCCAGTGGGCTGAAGATGGCTTGAAACCAGTTTCTGAAAGAGTAGTGACCACTTTAAAAGGCAGGGAATAGCATTTGAAGGAAACTTCACCATATATGCAAAGTTGAACACCTTTCTACAAGTTGTCTTAAATGCTGAGCTGTGGGTTCAGCTCAAGGCTCTGCCATGTGATTCCTTCACAAGGAAGTGCAAGTTCATGCAGCTAGCTGGAGCTTCAGGGAGCCATGGAGAAAACAATACTGTGCTTCTCCCGTCCCCTCCCCATCTCTGATCCTTTATCTACTGCAGGTTCCTCAGTGCAGGGTTTGTTTCCTATGATGTGTCTTAACTCTCATAGGAGCTCCCCTCTTTGCCCGCTAATCTTTCCAGTTCCTGAGGGCAGGAAGGTAAGCTGTGTGGGTGGGAACATTTGTTCTTTCCTGCTTTTCTTTCCTTCTCTTTCACATCACAATGTCAGTCATAAGGCTCTGGGAGCCGTATTATGTTCCCTTGACCATTTTTGGCCATAAATTACTATTGTTTGGTCCTCCAATTAGATGCAAATAATTGCAAGAGCTGATGAAGCAAAACGGTTGGGTTCCCCTTGGTGCAATTGCATTGGTCAGTACAGACTGCACAGGAACACACCAGCAGCAGCCTCTGTGCATGCACCCTCCTCTGCTGAGATCTTTCTGCCCTGACAGCAGTTCTTGTGAAGGTGATAAATGGAGGGCTTACAAGCTTTCCAGCCACAGATTATAGTTTATTATGAAACTGGGTTCCCAAAAGCTGACAAGCCATCTCCTGACCTGTAAACTACTGCTTAGGTGAGGTGAAAACCACCTCTGTTACTGCTTTGTCTATCAGGTGTCCTACCTGCAAGTTTAAAAAGTAGAAGTGTTGGTTTAGCTTACCACATCCTCTATTTAAAGAGGACATCCTCATCAGACTTCTAAATAAGATTTTTTTTCCATGAGTCTTTTAACGTCTCTGTTAAAAAAAGCACTTTTTGTCCCTTTTCTTCACAAACTGAGAGTGGAGACTCCACCACGAGAGTAGTGGAGCACTGGAACAGGTTGCCCAGGGAGGTGGTTGAGGTGAATGTCTCCCCATCCCTGGAGACATTCAAGGTGGGGCTGACAGAGCTCTGAGCAACCTGCTCTAGTTGAGGATGTCCCTGCTCTCAGCAGGGAGGTTGAACTAGATGACCTCTAGAGGTCCCTTCCAACCCAGACATTTCTATGTTTCTATGTGAAGGAAAATTCCTTCTATCCTGTTTCCACAGGTAGATATAATGTCTAGATACATGTATATGATCTATGCATACATCTGCTTTGCTTTGCAACTGTCAGCAGCAACAGAATGGACTTGACATGATTTTTGGCTCAGTGTTACACACTGGATCAGCAAGAATTCATGAGGTTCTGGTTTTAAATCCCTCCACTTTGACAAAACCTGGAGCAGCAGGAAAAGCACCTAAGCTACCCATTTGACTCATAGCCTGGGAATATTATCAGATCCCAAGTAATTGTTCAGGTTTCAAAAGGACTTCCTAGCAACCTGTGGGTCTAGGGTTTTCTTTCCTTTTTAATGAACGTTTGGTTGGGTAGAATCCAAAGACAATTTACAGAGAGAAACTTCCTACTTGCTACAAGCTATTGGCGTTTTCGTGTCCTGTTTGTATGTAAGCTGGATATTCAGAAGTATTATTCAGGTTTTGAGGGAGAGGAATGTTGTTTAGGAAGCAGTTTTCAGAAGAGGGGTGCTCCATGCTTTCTGAAAACCACCTCTCTAAGGTGTTTTGATTTGCACACCCAGAAATAATGGCATCCAACCACACTGAAATCCCTGTATTTGTAAATCCTGGCCAAGTCTTTGCTTAGTAATTATTTTAATGACAGGGTTTTTTTGGTTTTGATTTTTTGTTTCCTTTTTTTTTTCCTCTTCTGTAATCAAGCACATACAACCATCATCTATGTTAGACTATAGAGACAAAAGATTGCATGGGCCACACACTGGATCTTTCACTCCACATATTTTCTTTCATCCCAGTCTGGTTCAAAAGAGGCTTGAAACATATTAGCATGACAGTGTCTCACCCTGCCTGCAGTCTATGCTGTCACTACTCTGGCAACAAGCAGAGTTGTCAATCTGCCACGTTATACCAGCTCAGAGTACACTTAAAAATGTATAAACAACAGCAAGATAGAGAAACTTCCTTCAGTACTTATTTACCACATAGATAGGATGGGAGATGTCCCCGTTCATTTCAGTAAACAATATGCATTTTATGACCTTCTCATGATGGTTTTATGCCTATTATGATCAGTTTGCCTTTTTTTTATTAAATAAAGAAAAGCAAATGTAAAGACCTAACATTCAACTAACATTTAAAATGAGATAAGTGACAAAGCTCTGCTTAGCTGAAGCTATGACTGACATTTTGTCCTTTGTTGGGGGTGGCAAAAGAATAGAAATGCAAGGAAAAAAAGGAAATCACTTTCAACCTTCCATTTAATTATCATGGACTCTGTCAATTAGTGTCACAACTCGTCATTTTAAGGATAGGCCCCTAAATCTGCAACATAATTCCTCTCTGAGCATCACTCCACTGATGTTGACAACCTCCTCATGCTACAAGTTGTGAGTGCAGCTTGGGGTTGTCAGAAGGGAGGATTTGGGTCCAGAGGCTCCCTGGGGTTGAGGAGTTGTTTTTTAATCATAGCATGGTGTTATTGTGCAGTTTGGCAGATGGGAAAAATTTTACCATCGTTGGAAATCTCATTTCTAGCCTTGGCTTCTTGGGACAGGTCCTTAAAATGGGGACAAGGATTCCTGGCTGAGAAAGGGAAAATAAGGGTGACACTAGAGATATTGATAACTCTGGGAAAAGTTATATGATTCATGCAGTTTCCCCTCCTCCTCTGCTTTCATAATTGAATAGTTATGAAATAAAGTGTTCTTCCCCCCTTCTGTACTTGGAACATGGTGATTTATCAACATAGACAGTCTGAGGCCCAGCAGATAAAATGCAAAGCGTGAACTGAAGTAAATAACTGAAGTTCACAGCATGAACTAAATCATGTTTTATTACCTTTAATATTTCAATTGCTTCTTAGCATGAGAAGCAGAGACCAGGGTACATTCAGCAGCTCTCTAAACCTCCCTGTCCTTTGCATGTCTTCCTTCTCCCTCTCCCAGGGAGCCATCCTTCGCTGCATGGAAAAGCAATGATCTAAATTCACCCTCCCCAGGATCCAGCTCTGAGACATGGCCATTTCAAGATTCCTCACTGGGAATATTAGTAGGGCATCTAAGTTGGAAACTTAATCACCTCGGGCTGCTTCTGTAACTGAGGGAGACAGGACTTTCCAACAAGGCTTTCAGATCTCACATACAGCAAATTTTTCCCCATCAGGTGCATTTTTCTCTCTGACATTTATGGAGAGCATCTAAGGCATTTAGGCCATCCTACCAACAAGTCTACATACTTGGCAAGATCAAAAATCGTATTTCTCCTGCCATTCTCCCAATAGTTTATTAACTAAGATCAGCTGTGATTTCCATTTTGAATCTGCTTGACTCTGAAGTTCCTCTCAGTGCTTTAGTATATTCTGACTTCTCCAGCAGACCATCTCTAATGTGTTCAATCCTCTTCAATAAATCAGTGTCTCCTGGAAGGGATGATTCAGACTGAAGGCTGCAGCTGCATGCAGGCTGAGTTGCAGCAGAACTTCTCACCTGGCTCTTCCTTAGTCCCTCAAGAGAAATGAAACACACAGGAATTAAAAGCATATTTGATGAAAAACTTTAGGCTGTAGTTCATTAACAAAGACCATAACTTGATGACTTGGCCCAGGAATTTAAGCCTGGAGCAGATTGTTGCAGAGTGGACCACTCTCTCCTCATTCTCATTTACTAATCCTTCATCATCATGTTCTACCACCACCAAGTCAATTTTTTGGTTATTGGCTCCACAAATAAATAACCAAGGAAATGTTTAGTATACTAATTTTCACTTTTTGGCACTGGAAAGAATCACTGCTTTAAACTTTGGTATATCATCTCTAAACAACCTCTTAAGCACTTCTGCTCCATTATTTTCCATTTTTTTATGTTTAGGAATTGTCTCAACTCTAACACCTAGAAGAAACTGTGTTGAGGAAAATAATTGCTTGAAATTATCAGGCTTATGAACTACTTAAAACAAACAACTTTTGGACCAACAGTAAAAGAGGAGGGGATTACAGTACAGTGTATTTGAGAAAATTCTGTCTCTCAGACCAACAACTGCAAACTTTAATTCAGCTGCTCTCTCAAAAGGCTTTACAATTTAACACACAAGTACATTGGTGGTCTCCAGTGAATGAATATGAGGATGATTCTTTTCAAAGAGTTTCCTGGAAAATGCCACCTTTGGTTGATATTCTTTTTTTTCCAGGAATGCTGAGAATTTACACAAAAGATGCAGTGGTGCTATACACAGAGAGAAGCAAATGTATTATTCTCAAACCACTCTGCTGCTACTTTCTCACCATTTTAGGCTTTTTACACAGCCATTCTGATCATCTTTTCATTATCAGACAAATTCTTAAGAATTTCCTCTGGCAACTTAACCACTGCAACAAGAGAATGTTTTCCTTGAGCAAGGACAAATCAATGTTAGGTAAAAGCTTCAGGATTTTGCTGAGGCTTTAAAAGGCCGGGGAGTACCAAGCTAAAGCACATGTGTCTTTTGAGCCTCATTCTCCTTTCACCTACTATGCTTAATGCAGTTCTCCTGGTTTTATATCCATAGTCCCAAGAAGCAAAGCCTGATGCTGTAGAGGTGCCAAGTGTTTACAAATCCAGCTGAAGTCATTAGACAGGAGGATCTTAGCAATTTTGAAATTCAGGGTGTGCCTTTTATTACTTCCTTTTGCTTCCCTGATTACTAGAAAGGAGATCTTCAGACACGGAGCATCTTCTGCATTGTGCACTGCTCACAACACGCCCTCTGGTACCTTGGCACAGCTGCCATCTCCTAAGCCAGGTCCCTCTAAAATGAGTGCAATTGCTTGGGGAACCTTCTCATTCATGAATCCTTTATTTTCATGGGTTTGGATAGTCCAGCAATGAAAGCCAGTCAAAGCTCTCCAGTATCCTCTGCAAAAAGCAGGTTTTCATGTCAACTGCTCGCCTGCTCCTGCTACCTGGTTCTCAGCACAGGAGGAAGGCAACAGTATCAGAGCTGTGGGCATTACAGCAGGGACCAGGCAGAGGATGGGTGCTAAGTGAGTCTGTCCTTCTTCTCCTGTCCATTGTATAGTCAGCTGCTACAAAGGGGGACTGTATTGCCAGCGATAGATGAACTTCTCTCTTGGAAGGTTCTTTTCCATTCGCATCAGTGACTATATATATTTTTTTTCCTTACAAAATCACACATCTCCCCAGTCCTAATGTATATTTTCTTCCCCAGCTCACCTTTCTGCAAGAAAAAAATTATTGCAGTGATGAACAGTTTTCCCAAGCACAAGTATAGGTGAATACCAGAGTGCTGCCTGAAAAACTGCATTATGCATTAAGCATTATGTTATTTTAACAGCTCTCAGTATCGTTTTGCTTCCAATCAGCCAGAGATCCAGCTATTCTTCTGCACTGGGAGCACCAGTAAATATTTGATCTTTTCAATCTACAGCCAGCCAGCTAAACAAGGACTGACTGTTCCACCAGTCTCCTTATTTTCTTATCCCATGCTCTTTGGAGGGATTCTTAAGTCAACAGGCTCGCCCTCCCTCCCCCTCTCTCTCAGATAATGCCTCTCAGCCCTGATTTCTCATTGCTGTTAAACCCCATTGCATGACAGAAAATGCCAGCCATAGATGTCATGTCATTACCTTGCATGTGCATAACAAACTCCTCACCAAAAACTTCAAGGATTGCAGTATAACATCACAGAATGTAGGTAAAGAGTTAAAGCAGGGGGCTGGCAGCTCAAGTGAGCTCTCGGATACACACACATCCCTCTGCACAGGTCCTCTGAATTGTTTCCTAGCATGGAGGAGCACTTGTACCTTTAAGTTGTGGTAGGAGTGGCAATAATTTCCCACAATATAAATTCCCCACAGTGCAAATTTAGCAATTCATTCTCCATCGAGTGATCAAAAAAGCTCACCAACTGTAAGATTTTATAATTAAAGAGCTGGAATAAGATTTGAAAGAGGCAGGCTGATTTCTCTTCTTCAAACTTGCATAGTCTTGGGAAACACTTCACTTTTTCCAGACAATGCTAGCTGATGTGACTAGTGATTTTGAATGTTCCTCTTGACACACGTAGCTTTTCATAAACTGTTAAGCACCTCAAAAGTTCAATCCCTGCCTGGCATCTGGAGGGATCTACTATGGTAAAAATGAGGAAGTTCAAAGCATCTAGCCCCTGGAAAAGCCCCTCTACCGCTGCAGCAGCTCTGCCCAGCAAAGGATTAAATGTGCCATTGAATTAGGACCCATAAAGGCTCCATGTGCAGCCATAAATAATGTCATGGCTTCATGCACTGGGCTGGCCTGCAGTGACCCACATGGCTGTGCTGTCCCTGAGGTGGTTTTTGGCTCATGCTCTCTGGTTCTGTGCCCTGTGTGGCTCAGGGGTTTGTGCACCAAGCTATGGGTAGGAGGCATTTTGAACACAGCCACCCTGAGACTGGAAAGAGAAAAGTGTTTGGCAATACAGGTATGAAGTATGTCACAACTCTGGGGTTCAGGGTGAGGGGCAATTCCCTTCCTGAAATCAGCTTCAGCCATAGCCACCATCCAAGAAGCCTGGGCACAGCTTCCTGGAGTCCATGGGATCTCAGTAGGCATCTGGAGAGTCTGAATCTGTGCTTTCTATTCAACGTGCTCATGCATGGCTGAACACGAGGCGGTGAGGTCAGAAAACACATCTGGGCCAAGATCGTGGTCTTAAGGTCTTTACCTTCTTGGGAAAATACTTTAATGTTCACATTTCTGCAACCTCTCTTTTCCTTCTCTATCAACAAACAAACAAACAAATACATAAAGCTTCTGTCTTAAATGTTTCGTCAGTAGATAGAAAGTTAAAAGAGCTGGGAGATGTTACACGTACAGACAGCTGGTACATTCTTTTGCTGTCAGTTCTCTCTGGCAATCAATATTATGAAATGTTATGATTATTATCAAATATCATTATGTTAATTCTGAATCTGTTACAAGTTCCATCTACTGCAGTCATTACACTTTGAATAAATGATCTTCTGAGATACAAAAAGTAAAAAAAAGAAAGGAAAGAGACAAAACTCCCTGCCTAGCTATTAACTAGCAAGGAAGATTTAGGTAGGCAGACGGATCCGCTCCTAGTGGTGTTCAGCTTGATAAATTGTGGCTTTCCTCCAAATAGAGGCAGAGTTCAGTATTTCACACCATGACAGGTTCTCTCTGTACTTTGTGGATAAGGTTGCTTGGATTTGAACCAAACTCACAGCTATTCACGGAAGGTGGTAGAGTTTCTAAAGGAGCATGTCTTTATTGTATTGTGGTACTGCTTGCTGGAGGCTCAGCTGAGACCCCAGCCCTGTAGTGCTAGGCACTGCATAAACACAGAGGAGGAGATGAGACACCTAAAGAGTGGTAAGGAAAAAAGGCAGTATGAAGAAGCTGGAGAAAGACTGTAGCTGGGCTCCTGCTTCCCAGTTCCATGCTCTCTATCTGGTGGACCAGGCAGTTCAATAAAAATCTTCCCAGATCTCTAGCAGGCAAACATAACAATCATCACAAGGGGGACAAGAATATGCCAAGTTACCTGAGCAGCTGCAGTTTTCAAGATCAGGAATATCTGACCACAGGAACTAGCACAGGAGCTGTTTAAGAAACAATCGAGAGCAAAGACTGCTCTCCCAGAGCTGCATTTCTTCATCCTTAAGGATTTGGAGCTTCATGGGGTTGTTTGTACAGCCCTCCACCTCACCTGGATTTCATTTCACACTTGAAGCTCAGCTGTGTTTTGTCAGGAGGGTGGTGGAACCCAAGGGCCACTGGTGCGTCCCACAGCTGATTTATGGCTTTGTGGTACAGAGGCCAGGTGCAGACTTGCCAGGGGGTAAAGGGTCTGCCTGCCCCCATAACAGGGCTTTCTGCAGCCAGCTTTCTCCTGGCCATGTGAGGCAGGAATGTCTGCACAGCCTCCTTGCAGATCTGTGCTGCATCCACCACTCATGAGCTGGATGAATCTTGCAGTTTCCTGGTATTTGCATGAAAAGGCAGGAAAAACAGAGGGAGAGCCCAGATTGCTGAGAGTTTGGGATTTGCAAGAATGCCAGTTTCAGGGATGCTCTGAAGGGTGGACAGAGGGCGAAGGCACAAAGGTTAAACAAACAAAAATAAAAAGTGTTTGCATTGAACTCTGCAAGCTAAATCCACCCAGTTAACTTTAGCTCTGAGGTGCAAGCACGAGCCTTGCTTCCCAGGATTAAAAAATATACTGATTTTTCAGACAGAGAACTAAATAAAGTCACTCCTGCTCTTCTCACCTCAGATGCTAACAAAATTAATAGCAGCATATTTTTTTTTGGCCAATCACGTTCATTAGCCTCTTTTCCCTGCTCCCTAAACCTCCATAAACACAAGCTGAAATACTCCCTGAGAGAGATCTTGACTACAGTCAGGTTTTGCTTCTCTCCGGGCTGGTGTGAGATTATAATGCTTCTCAAGGTGTTCCCTTCCTCATAATGAAGCTCCATCTGTTCTACAGATGGTAAAGATCACAAGAACCAGCACTAAAAATCCCTCCCCCACCGAAGAGTTTTTACCTTATGGTAATGTTGCTCTTTGTTTTCCCTGTCTTTCCCAGGAGCAGCGTCATGTGTTGCAGAGCACAGGGACTCATCTATTGCCCCAGCTTGGTCTGCACAGTGGCAGCTGCCTCTGCACAAGGAGGGGTTCATAGATTTTGGCTTGGGAAAGGGAAAATATTTCCACTGACTTTTCAGGAAACTGTGCACTGACCACCTTTGACTACTCCAGCTATAAGTTTCTTTCCATCTCCTCTCAACTGCTACTTGTACCGGTCCCCAACCTTGCCCCCAGCAGACAACTCCCTCCTCTCTCGCTGTCACAGGCGTTGTTTCAAGGGCAAACTGAAATCTGTTGTAGTGAGGACCTGCCAGTTGAAGCACAAAGGGAATTCAAGAGGTCAGGTCCTAAAGGATGGCAAAGAAATTTATAGGTGTTAACTGCTTGTTCTCTTCCCTACACAGTTCTGCCTGCTTTTGGCTCAGGATTGAAAGCTTTTTTCAGATACTTGCATGAGAATTTGAGCTTGCAGAGCACTCAGTGGGGTACAGCTCCTGGGTATGCTGCCAGGCTCCAAATTTTGGCCTTCTGCAGTGTAACCTCGCTGAGCACCCAGACACTGAAGCACAGAAAATGGAGTCATCTTTGATGATCTTGCACTCCATACATAATCCAAATAATTAAATTCACTTAGCTAGATAAACAAGTTTTAGTACTGAAACAGGATAACCACAGCGGATCCTTAGACAATCCTCTAAGGCAGCTGGCAATGGACTAACTTCATTTATGTGGTTTAACATTTGCCTAACAGAAAATTCTACTACTTTTCTCTTCCTGACAGGTAGATAATCCTAAGAGGTTTGACTACCACATTCACATCCAAACCACAAATGGTGGGTAATCTGAAAAGCTGGATTTTCTGACACACATGCACTCTGTACATCTGCTTTCTACATCAGAGCCAGAATTAGTTCTAATGTTGTGTTTGTATTAAATATGTGGATTAATGGAGCTCAGCAAGAGTGCTGAATTAGCTCTTCCTGTCTCCAGTGGATTTGAACTGCATCTCTCTATGCAGAGACAGATGTGTAGCTTGTTATATTCTGTGTTTTGCACTTGAAAAAAAATTGTGACTTGCTACTAAATCAACAGTTGCTTGTTCAAAGGAAGTGATTCCAAGCATCTACTAGAGCTAAGCAAATCTGGGCTGGGGGAGGTGGCAGGGATAGAGTCCTACCATGAAACATTTTGGGGCTATTGGCTCAGACAGTAACCCACCAATGGTGCCATTGCTCAGGGAGAACCGATCCCTTTCATGCATAGTAGAAGTCCAGAGTCCTGACCCGGGAAGATTTAATGGCACTGGTGAACCCAAACAATGAAGATATTTTGCTCCAATGTTCTGGCTCAGTCCCAGCTCAGGTAATTATGGCCCACTTATCTAAATTTCTTCCTCAGTTTTCCCTGACATTTAGCAATTTTCTTCCCTTCCTGTCCAAAACCACAGATGAACAGTCCAGCTGGCTGCTGAATAGTCACCGTCCTTTGAATGACAGCTAAATGTCTCCCCTGTGCATATATCTATGTATTTTGCAAGGCACCTTGGGACCTTATGAATTGGGGAAAGGAGGGATGCAATATGAAAGTGATGGGTTTTGTTTTCTCTTTTATTGGGCTCACATCTGGGAGCACTATTGGCACAAGATCTTAGAAACAGAGAACAGGTAAAGCAGTGTTTCCCCAAATTAATAACTCTCTGAAAATCAAGCCAAAATCACAATGAACCTTTCCATAACCAATTCCCTCTGGCAAATAGCTTGCTGAAATAATAGTTTCAGCAAAACTGGGACCCAGATGAGCTCTGAGGTGCATAAAGGATGTGCATGCCTGTTACTGACGTACATGGTAAACACACTTCTGGGTACCTGGCCATGGTGTGGAAGCCACAGTACAGAGCTGGGCTCCAGTGTTGTTTAAGTAGGGCCCAGAGGTACTTTGAGCTCTGAGCACACAGAGTGGAGCACCACAAAAGGGGGTCTGGAATTGCACTGGGCTGCAGATGTTGATATCTGGATCAGGGCCATGGACAAGGTGACAGCAACGCTATCCTCTGGACTGTATGTCTAGAGCTTGCTGTGGGCACAGAAACTGAACTGAAGAGTACCTGTAGATGGGGAAAGGGAGCTGGCAGAAAACCTGTCCTCCAAGACTTCAGCAAAACTGAGCCTGCAGCTCCCCGTTCTTCAGGTTACAGCAAGACTGGGGTGATGGACTCTCCTTTTCCATCTTTTAAATGTAGACAAGTGTGCAGGAATCCTACAAAGGATCGAGCAAAAGGGGCTTTGGCTTTGTAGCCCAACAGTTGGGATGGACAGATCTGCATTGTTATGACTCATTCCCTAAAAATACCTGTGTCTCTTCATTGACTACAGGGAGCCCAGGGTGACCAGCTTGCTGTAGATGTGTGCTGTGGAGATGTCTGAAATTAGATGAAGTGAATCCCATCCCTAAAGCCAGCCTGGGTAGGAGGTAGTGTGGGATGGTGCAATGCAAGAGTCTACATGTGAGCTGGAAGTCTGCACTCCCACTGCTGGCACTGGGGATCTAGTCAACGTGGTCGGCGGAGCCTAGGAAGCGATTTGTCTCACTGTAAAGCAGACTCCTACGTTTGGTCAGTGAATCACTCTCTATACGCCCACATTTCAGTGAGATGGATCCTATCCCTGAAATTAGGAGGGGTGAATCTCACCCCTAAGTCTTTTTCCTCCTTTTTTGTATCTGCTACTAAGTTTCCAATGTGCTATAACACTAAAACAGTTGCTTGAGTTAGCTATTACTTCACTTTTCCTCCATCTCCAACTGAACCATGATAAACTAACACATTTTGATGTTTGTTTTCCAAATTCCATTTCCAAACTGAAGTGAAACGCCAAATCTTCCAACCTTTTCTCTGCTTTTGTCAAGCCCTTCAGCGCATACATACCTCAGCAGTGCATTAGGACCTTCTTCCTCCTCCAATTTCCATACAGAGCTTTTAAAACTCTGTTATTGCAGACAGCTCGACCTGGATGTCTCTTTCAGACTGCAATGGAAATATCCCACATTTTTCCATCATATTTTCTCTCCCATCCAGATACTGTGAAACATTTTGAGGAGAGAGTTGCTGTCAATGCTACTACCAGTGTGGCTCTCAAATAACTGCCTGGCACGTGCACAAATTACAAAATTAATACAGGCTGTGATTACATTTTGTGTATGAGTTTTCAAGGCGTATGATAATGAATATTAATAGAAACTATTTCTCCAATAAATTATTATTTTCTCAATAGTTGGTATAAATAAAACCACTTGGATATGAAACAGATTTTTTGATGTCTGTATCACAAATGCAATTTCCACAAGAAAAGGCACACCTGCAGTATACACTAGTAGAAATGTAAATATTTGCAACTTTTGCAATAATTAAATCCAGTCCTCTAAGTCCCATCTCACAGCATTCAAAGACAGAATTATTTGCTAACAAAGAGTGACTGAAGTGGCACAAAACCAGATAGAATGAAATTAAACCTCAGAAATCAGTCTGAGAAGGCAAGGTCTGCCTCACCAACCTTCAGCTGTCTAGAAATAGATGGCTGCAGGTGAGTTAGTCACTCGGACAGTCATTCCCTCATAGTCAAAGGAGACAAACAGGCACCTAAGGCACGATTCTCTCATCCATTTTAAGTATCTAATTTAGGATGAAATGAATCATTAGCTCCCCGAACTAAATCTCCACGGACTTCAGAGGGAGCTGAGGGTGACTAGCTGAGATTCAGATGGTTAGTCAGGTGAACACAAGGTATAATAGCCTATCTCAAAAACATCCTTTTTAGAATAAATGCACAGAAAGCAAGTGTTAACAATTTTTAAAAGAAGGGAAGAGTCATAGACCCCAAACTTTGCTTATTTATCCACTTGAGAGACTGTATCACGGTCAGTTTTATCCTCCCACTGCCTTTTATTCCAATGTAAAGTCAGAGCAGCTGGAGCTGTACCTGCCTCTGAATTGCTTCACTTGGCAAGTAACTCTTGTGTAAGAATGGAGTTATGGGCAACAACATCAACTTTGTGAGGCTATCAGAAGCAAAATTCATAAAGGGAAGACGAGGTAAAGCAGGGCAAGAGAGGAAAAGGGAAGGGAAAGGGAATTTGCCTGTAAATGCCTGTGCTTTTCTTCCAGAGTGGAAGCCTTCTTCAGGAAGCAGATGTTATCCCTAAAGAGCTGTGTTTACTGAGATATATTAAAAAAAAAAAAAAGAAAAAAAAGGGAGTTTTGACAGATTATTTCTGGCCTCCTATGGTTTAGTTGCAGTCAAATCTGTCAATAAGAAGTGGACAGGGGACTTGAGGGAATATCTGCAGACATCCATTCTGAGGAGATCAAAGGGAGCTTTCCTGATGAATTTGCTGTCCTACTGACTTATTATTTTAGATATTCTAGACACCTGGAGAGGTGTTAAAAAAGATGAAAGGGTAAAAAAAGAAAAGAACAACAACATTCTGCTCTTCAAAATAGGGCAAAACTCAGCCTATTACATCCTCCAAACCTAGCTTCAACACCTGTTAAAGTAAGGGAACAAATATTGAAAGCAAAAAAGGCACCATCAGCTCTTATACAATATATATTTGTTGCTTATGGCTTTTTAAGAACATCTAGTGGTCCAGCTAAACCACCACGTGTTCTCCTCATCCTCCCAGTTTCTTCATTCCCTTTACTTCTTTCTTTGCAGCATCTTTGCTGTGTCATTTTCCATTAGACCACAATCTCTTCAAAGCAGGAATCCTCTCTTAGCATTTGTAAAAGATACCTGTCATGACTGAAGCCCTGAAGTGCTATCATGAGAGAGAAGAAGAAGAAACAGAAGAAATGAGGTTAAACAAGAGAAAGTAAAAATCAGACAAATGGATTTCATGTTTTATTTTACTGAATTACAATGTTAAAGTCTCTGACATGTTGCATTTGGATGCTGCATGGTCACAAACCCTGCTGCCTGTATCCTTACCTGCCTCAAAGAGCTATAGGAAAAAAAAAGTGAAGTACTCCAGGTCAGGCTACTGTTTTCCAAATGGACTCAGGAAACTCAAGTGAACTTGCCCATAAAATCAATTTGGCTTTATGACCCCAGTTTAGCACAATACCTAGACACATGTTCAGGTTTAAGTATGTGAGCAGGATCATGAAGCTAATGGGATTAATCAAAGGTTGTGTACATTGGGCATTGCAAGGCGTGTCTTGCTTGATATCACTCTAAATTGGCACAAGGGTGAGGCTTTCTGAGGGAAAACATTTCCATTCACCATCAGGTTTCTTTTTGTTGTAGCAAAGAGGAAAAACAATGGCCCTTGACTTGCTCAGGCCCTAATTTGCCTTGCACAATCATAACCTCCCTTTTACAGAAGTGTAAATGAGGCTGAGAAAAGCGAAGACTCAGACCCAGGAAAAACATCTTAATAACCAGTGCCTGTCCCAACCCAACTTGTTGGCAGTGCCAAAAAGCACTGCTCTGTGTGTACTGGTGGATGTCTATGCAACCCTGATTCATAGGTCTGAGTATTCTTAATTCCCATTAACAAGACACAGACCCTCAGAAATGAGGTAGCTTATAACTATTTTCTCTCAGTGACAGCAGTGGAGTTAAGGCCCTAAAGGGGAGCCATGTTCCTTCCCTGATTGGAGTGCTGGCATACAAGTGCACATGCCCCAGGTAAATGGCTTGAAATTGGCCACTTTTCAGGATTATGAGCTTCATGAATCAAAAAAAGTCCTTGTTCTGCAGCCTGTTGTGAGGATACTCAGGCAGGGGTAAGGTGTTTTGGTGTCCTGTTCTGCTTTCAGTCCTGATTATGCTCTCGATATTTAATGGTTTCATAAAACCACACAATAATTTAATGAACAAGAAATTAAGCTTCAGCAGTATGATCCTATTTTTCAGCTGAATTGTGCTAAAGGAAGAAAAGGAGACAAGCAATATAAAGGTGATGAAGCAAAGAGGAAAAATTAGCCTTGTTCCTACGCTGTTTATGTGGAAGATTCAAGCAGTGTGTTGCTTTGGGTTGGTAGGAGAGCATGTCATCAATACATTAGCCTTGGTGTCAATGGTCTGAGACACAGAGCTGAACTTCACACACAGCTCAGTCCTACTGCTGCTTAATTGTCAATACAAAAGATATTATCTCTACTAAACCATGAACCCAAAGCTTTGATTTTCAGGAAATTGGTAGGCAAAGCTGTGGGAGGACTAAAAAAAAATCAAAAAAAAAATCCCATCTTGTTTGCTAAATCAGTTGGTGGATGTGGTAATGTAAGGGCTGAACTCATCGAAAGCCATGCTGGAAATCGTACAGTCGCTTTTCTCCAAGCTGAGCTCAAGATTGTGTGGTCTGTCCTGTGAAAAGTAGATGAGAAATCCAAAAATAAAACAGCTGACAGTAAGTTGCGATCAGCACGCTATACATATGTAAATCGTTGCTGACCCTGAGAAGAGCTGCCTCCGCATTATGATAAGGTCTGAAACCTGATTGAAATTTTTCATAAAGGGCATTATTTTGGAGGTGATCCTTAAATGAGCAGAGCAGGAAAAATCATCAGCTTCTTTCCTCAATAGTCAGAAAAATAGGTTACTGATGAGAGGGACTTTGGACAAATGAATTTCTTTAGAATTCCGCTGCTGGATTTTTCTGTATTTCAGAACCCTCTTTAATGACAGAATAGTTCTGGGGCACAATTATATAATTGTTATTGTACTGATAATGTGCAGGCATTTCCTAGTGTTACCACCACTGCTGCTAATCTCGCTGATAAAGGCCTTTCACAATGCAATATTAATAATACCAGAGTATGCTGGATGCAGTATTGCCTCACTGTCCCTTACTGCATCCTTTTAGCATCAGCAGGATGATGGGGCAGAATAACACAAGCCATCTCCACGACACATGCATTTAGGCCATTAGTATTTTTACTTATTAATAAAGATAACTGAAACGATGGAAAGAATCTGAGTTTGTTCCCACATTGCTCAGCCTCAGAAGGGTCTTTTTTTATTTTTGGAAAAAGCATGAGGATTTTGTAGAAATTGAAAGCCAAAATGATTTCTGTTTTGCTGTGAACGTGCCAGGCAGACAGCTGGAAGGGCTTCCTCTCTGCTCTACATGTGAACCATACTCATGTGGCTTGGAGGAGAAAGGGGAAAGCTGGGTGTTCAAAGATGCTCTGTTTATTCTGGTGTCTCTGTGCTTCAGCTCCTCCTCAATATTCAAATCAGAGCCATCTTCCCAAGATGTCTTTCTTTTGACTCCTATTGCTTCAAATCCTTGGCTCAACCACTTCCTTGATGTTTACCCAACAACCTGGCCCATCTGAGAGGCTGCAGGTGTTTCAGTAGCAGCATGCTTCCTTGGAAGAAGGATCATGACAAGCTTCAAGCCTGCCCCTGCTATGGCTGTGCTGTTCACCATGATGTGCAAAGTGCCTCTCAGAAGCTGTGGATTTTACCTGTTTCCTTTCAAGCATCTTATATATACAGTGGGATGGGCCACTTTGCATGGGAGAGACTAGCTAAGTTGCGAAGGTCTGTCCGTCACCTCTAGTAAGCAACTCTTCTTATTATATGTGCCTTCAGAATTATCTGGAAAACCCTGAAAAGCCCACTTTTCCCATCGTTCTGCTTGCCCAGAGTTCTGCTCATCTCCTTGCCCAGCTGCCATCCCTCACCTTAACCTTAACACCTACTACTAGTAAATTCTATTTCACCTCCCATTGGTTATACTCCAGGTTGCCTCAGGATCCCTTCCTCCTAAAGAAACTCACATCCCATCTCCCTGGCTTGGAGCGGATGCAGGAAAGTCATGCCTTTCCATCACCAACCTCAACCCCTCTCAACAATGACTTGTTGCTCTGCAGAGAAGAATGGGAGAAGCATATCTTTTACCTGCCTGAGCCATCCTGACAGCTAGGTTTTTTTTTTCTCCCTGACCTACCTTAACTATTGCCCTGAAAAAATCCTGAGTGGGTGAGAAGGCAGAAGATGGCTGAGAGAGAACTACTCCATATACAGAGGAGGAAAGATATCTCTATGTCCTCACTCACAGTCCTGTTCTGGAAATGCTCTTTTGAACGAGCTCTCTCTTCCACCTCAGGGTGGTAAGTGTTTCCTCATGCTGTCCCTTTGAGTGTTTGTATGTTATGCTAAGTAAGCCATCTTTCCTAAATTAGCACGGTAGCTTTTCCCCACCCTGTCTCCAGGTACATCGTCTTCCTTCCCATTTCTCTCTCCCACCTACAAAAAGAGAACATTCCCGATTTAGTAATCTCCATGTTTCTGCCTGTAGGAGTGTGTGTAGGGCTCCCAAATGGAAAGGAAAACTCCAGGACTTAAGTACTCTAATGTTTTTGGGCCAAGACTACCAGAGGAGAAGGAAGGAGGGCTAGCTTCAGGTTCAGCTGGGGGCAGGCAGGTCTGAATTTATCTCCCATTCATCACAAGGTCTGCAGCATCTGTTGGATACATGGAGCTTCCCTTGACTTTCCAGAATGACAGTTTGTCTCCAGTCCTTCCTGCCCCCTGCCCTAGCTTCAAGTAGCCTTGCTTGTCCTCACAAACAACAGACCAAGCACCAGTGGCTTATAAATCCCACCCAAGCTTGCAGTGTTGGGATGTTCCAGAAAGACTCCCTTCATCTGTGTCTGACAAGTAAAGAGTTAGGGGATGCCACGGGAACTGTGTCCAGTCAGCTGACTGACAAATCCAGATACATGTGCACGTACCATGGGCCTGTGTTCTCCACCCTGATACTCACAAAGCTTGACCCACATCTGCGGATTGGATTCTCACCAGCATCAGTGACCACACAGTGCACTGAACTGTTACCCAGATATGCTCAATATTTTGGCCACTACTTACCGATATTTTTGCCAAGGTATAAAAAAAAGTACAGGAGGAATTGGAATGGCAAAGAATTCCCTCTGGTCACCCCCGTTCAAGCAAACAAAGCCTTAGCTGATGCTCTGAAGAATTAGTTCCAGGCACTTTCAGGGTGAGATCTGTACCTGCCTTCAGACAGGAACTAGACACACAGTCTGTGAATTTATACAGGCAATGAAAAGGAAAAACTTCCAAATAACCTGCTCACTGTAAAAAGGCTTGAAGAAATTTCAAATGAAAACGTTCTAAGGTGGAACACAGCTTAGAATTAGTTTTTATAACAACTAACACTGTGGCAGTAGACATTTAACACCCACAAGAATTTAAAGAAGGTGTTTTATCTGCTAGAAGAGAAACCTGTATTATTCCACCAGTATGACTGAAACAGAATGAAACTTGTAGTATTAAGGAAGCAAGCCATTTGAATTGGATCAAAATCACCTGAAAGTAAAAAAAAAAAAAAAAAAAAGATTGTTACAAGATATATAGGATCAGGACATAGAAGGAGTGTTGATGCTTTGTGTCAAACAATGTGAGACTAGAGTATTGACAGAATTCCTTTTTTAAATCCTGTATTTTGTTCACAAATGTATCTATAGCCAGTGCATGTAATCCAGTAATATATTCAAGTGATATTAGTACAAGAGGGTTCATAAAAAAGCACTCAACTACCAAAGACCCATTGTCTCCAGACAAATCTCCAAAACCCTCATCAAATTCAGTCCCTATTATACAGCATATGTAAGAACTTTAGAGCTTCTTTTACCCTGGCTTCAGGTGGCTACCCAGACTCTCGACCTGAGACTGATTTATTTATTACCTCCAGTTAGACATATTAAGCCCATTGCTGTTCTCATTAACAAACAGTGGTTTCCCTGTACATTACTTCAACGGCCAACTATTTTTATAATTACCTTGCAAATTTTAGCTCAAAGTAAAACTCTCCTGTCTTGAGCAGTTTTAACAAATTCAGCCCTTGGGCTTCATCCAAGTGAAAATCCAGTGAAATCAGTGGAAAGACTTTCATGGACTTCAAGGGGTTTTGGAGCAGCTTCTATGCACATGCTGTAACTTGTACTTAGAAATGTGGTTATTTGTAATCTCATCTATGGATAAACAATATCATTGTTAGGGAAGTTAACACTGCCTACTACTAATCAAAGCCAAGGCTGTTCATTAAAATGTTCTGCTTTCCATTTCTTTTAACTCTGCAGACTTTTGGTGGTATAAGAAAAGGTTTTCCACAGTGTTTGCCTCAGGTTCATTCATTTCAATATAATCAAAAGCAGTCCGGTCTTTTTTGAGTAGACTCCCGGGGAAAAAGAAGAGTGGGAAAACTCCAGTTTACTAATATTGAATATTGTGTCCTTTTTTTCCAACAATCCAGATCACCTCTTTACTTAGAATGAGAGACTTAACATTTGGGAGGAAGGGTGGCATTTTTGTTAGCATCTTTTTTCCATTCTCTAATTGCTTGTGATTTTTAGATGTGCTATTGGTCCTTGATCCCTTGTTCTGATCTCTGTCTAGAGATTTTGGGACAGAAAGAATGCTTTTTTACGCTGCAATTTGTTAATTTAACTTCCACTTTGTAGTTATGTCTGGGTGGATCACAGATCTGGCAAACTGTGATCCTTGTGCCCTGGAGGGACAGCACTGGCTACATGACAGGTAAGGCCATCTTCCTAAAGAGGCTGTGAGTGCTCTGAATCTCCTTCCCTTCCTAGAATGGGATGTGTGTTTAAGAAGCACTCACCTTTCTGCTATTTTGCCAGGTGTTTTTCTACCAAAACCTGAGGCTGTCATTCCTGTGACACCACTTGTTTGCCAGAAAGCAAAATCTCTAAAGCGCTAGGATTGACATAACTAAAAAACTAACAACATATTTTGATACCTCTTTGGTTGTGGTCTGGATGTCCCTGGGGTGCTTTTTTCCATATACTTTCATGGTAACTCGGCTAGTGATTCCTCTCCTGTGTCAGATCTTCACATCAGTAGGTTTAGCCATGACTGCACATTGTCCTATACCATACAGTGGCTGGACAGAGAGAGAATTTTGGAAGGCACACTACTTAATGCAAGCATGTTCAGACACAAGGTGACACCTCGATGTTCATATGAGCAGGAGGCATAGGGGAAGCAAGAAGCATTTCACCTCATGTCCCAAGTCCAGCAGCAGGAAAACCAGGAACCTTCACAGATACATCTTTTGCTGTAGGACTGTGATGGGGAGGCAGATAGTTATGGGTCTGCGTGGACCTTTATGCTACTCCATTATGCTACTGCAGCTACAATGAATCCAGTATCTGAGTGAGCTTGTTTGAAAACCAGTTGTCTGCTCCACAGTCTCAGGAACAGCATTTAAATACAAAGGTTCATTTGGACATTTGCAACTCTTATTTCTATCCTGCTGGCAAATTACCAGGGAAAAGCTTGAAGTAGAAGGATATCTCTGATGTCCTGACCAGCCGTCCTCATCTCCATAGGCTCCACATCCACCAGTGAGCCCTTGCTGAGCTGATAGTCTGTGAGGCACAACTGTCGTTGCTTCTATACCAATCCATTACTTTACAGAGTACACAGCAAGTGTACAGCTCTACACAAAGCCAAACTATTCCCTGCTGTGTGGTGCTGAATATGTCAAAAGAAAGAAAAAAAAGAAAGATAAGAGAATTCCACTATAAGTGCAAAAATGTTTATTGTTGTTGCTGTTGCACTGCTCTCCAGCCAATGCGAGACAATTCCTCTCTCATTAAGTCATGATGAATGATGGATATGGCCAGCGGCTAAGACTAGTTCTTAGATTAAATGTTGTGAGAAATGTCTCTCTACAACCAGGCAGGTGAGATCATTTCTTTTTCCCATTATACCGGTTTCTTCTCTCTGTTTCTGAGTAACACAGCATGACTTGATAGTTTCTGCCTCTAAACTATTGACGTATGTTTGCTTTGAGAGGGGCCTCCTAAAGTGTGAAGAATGGGCCAAAGAGATCCTAACTAGTCATGGAGAGTGTGGCTGTTAGGCTGGAGCCTCTGTAGTGCTTAACCCTTTGCCAGGTATTTCACAATTAGGGGACTCCACTGGCTCTTGTAGAATTTTATTCTGGAGAAGCAGGAAGGCAGTTTTCCTGCTTTATCTGATCAGCTGCAGTCTCTCTCGACCTCTAGATGTTCCTTGAGTTATCTGCCTGTCCCACTCTAGAGCTTATCTTTGCACATTTCCAGGTGTAAAGAACCACCCACAGGAGTACTACATAGTGTCCATTGGAGAGGACAACAGCACATCTTTATTGAGTGAGTTACTTGGGAGGGTTTGGTGGACAGATGCTATGGAGAACACAGTTTGGTTCCTGGTGCTATTCCCAATTGATTTGGACCATGAACAAGCTGCTCTATTACTGTACTTATCTCAATCAATGCCTTGTACATTGAGGCCTTGGCTCTGCACAGATTTCCTCATATATCAAGTTCCTATGTGCAAAATTAATCAAAACTGTATATTGTTGGAGGATTGAGGCCTTACATCTTCAAGGGAATGTCTACGTGGTTCATCAGAAGAGGGCTAGTGCAGAAGCCAAAGTGCTGGCCTCCTAATCACCCACACTTGCTCCCTGTCCTGGTGGTCATGTCCAGTCAGACCTCAACAGGTACAAGTCCTAGGATTTTTTTCATTTTCATTCTGTAAAAAAAATATAAATCAACAAATGCCATGTGTTATTAGCCCCACTACAAGCACCAGTTCCATGCACCTTACTGGAAAACAGAGATTTTATCCCTACTTCAAGTTGAGACAAAGAAAGAGAGAGAGGTATGCAAAGCCGGATTTGTAAGCCTTGGATGTCTGACCTGGCGGTGTTAGTATAGACTGCTCGTGAGTGACAAAACAGAGTTGGAGGCAAAAGGACAAATTCTGAAGCCTTACATTATTTGAAGAAAACAGCCATTCAATTAAAAAATACCTTGCAATCCCTTGGAGAGGGATGTGAGTTGCAGAAATTTGGTCTGGATCTCAAAGTCTCCAAGAGTTCCAGGATATTTATTCCTGTCCAGAATTTTGGCCTAGATCAGTGGAGGGAAGAGTCAGTCATGAATTTTGGATCTAACTTCAGACTGTGCTATCATAAATCCAAAAGTACTGGACGTTCTCATCTAGGAATTCATTTTTTTTTCTTTAAAATGTGACTCACTCAGCATGACTAAGGGCATGTCTACATGGATGGACGAACAACTTCTTCCCACTCATCCCACTAGCCAGCTCTTTTCCAGAGGTCATATGGCCATCCTGGCATGGTATTGCATGTGGGTTAGTAGGGGTACTATTAAACAGAGGCCTCACAGTAACTGCTGTGAACCACAACATTTGCCTTCTTTTAATTCTGACTCTAATATTCAGACAATAGAGAAGTGTCTTTTCAGAATGTGACACAAAAAAATAATCAGGATTATAGGTGTGTGTACATAGGTGTTTTTACACAGATACAAAAGATCCCTTTCACATATCCTTTGACTCTGATCCTATAAAATTCCTGTCTATTTGAACAGGACTATTCCTACATCTAAGTGCTCTACTGGATCAGGGCCACTGTCAGGAAAGCAGAAAGTATTTCCTATGTTATTCTAATTACACAGCAAAAGGGATTGTAATTAATACCTGCACTGCATTCCAGTTTATTCAATCTGCAGTAAAAACAAAGGTGGAGTAGAAGTGCCTACAAGCTTTTTTTTTCAGAGTGCTTTACCTATTAGATGCTTAGTAAGTCTCCTGTTAACACCAGAAAGGTCAGATATAAAGATAGATGCAATGTATATACAGAAGACACCACTACCTGTAATTGAAGTTTCACACTTTGAATAGGAACTTTTCAATTTCAGGGGACAGTACCAATCATTAAGAAAAAGAGATCTTGGAAAGAAACACATAAAGCTCTTATCTCCATCTCTAATGCCAGTGTGCACAGGATTATACCAGAAGTGGTGACTGAGTGTCCTAGCAGAGGAAGTCTCTGTGACTTGAATTAAAGTAATTACATTTTCCTAGCCAGGCATTTCAAAAGTATTTCATTTCCCAGTGCAATGCTTGTGAATCCTATCAAAAGATCACATATTAAGACACAATCCTCTAAACCATTTCTAGTCATTACAAAAGGATCTAGCTAGCTCAAATACTGCTTCAAATGAGACCTAAACACTCAAAATGTATCAAAATTCACAAGTAGCCTGTGTATACACCATGTCTGCCTTGCCCTGGAGGTGTCTATGTACACTAAGACTGAAAGATGCTTAGCTATGGTCACCAACCATCACTACGTGTCCCTAATCTAGATGACGACGACCACCTCTTACTTTGCTAGAGATGCAAAGATATGATTAGGGCTGCAGCAAAGATGGCATTATGTGGTAGTGGAGGTAGCATCAGCCTCTGGCCCGTTTCTTTAGCAATTAAGTGCTCAACCACCACAGGATGCCACAGTTTATGGTCACACCATCCAGGGCAGACAACCTCCCCATTCCCGATCTCCTGAGAGGTCCTTACCCACTAGTACATAAGATATAAGCCTAAAAGTGCCTTCTCTCACACTCTTCCCTTGCAGCTGGGCTATGTCTGCATGCAGGAATGCAAAAATTTCCAGGAGAGGAAAGAGGTCAAAAGATGTTTCCGAAGTACTAGGAAAAGGAGTGGCTGGTGGTAAAGGGAAAAGACCTAGGCTTCAGCTCCTTGCCACAGACTTCTTCACTTACCCCACTGATGAGTTAAAGAAAACTGCATGGGGTTGCCAGAAAGCTGGGCCTGGAGCCCAGTTTTGATTTCCTCCAGTTAAGAGCCCTTACGGTTAGGCTAAAGTTAGATTTCTTCTTTTTCTCTGGCCATCCTTGTGCCTCTGCCAGTCCTGTCTGCTCTGCAGCTCTAGTGGAGTGATGAAGGCGGAGGCAGTCCCAACAAATCTGGGCACACGCTGAGTGGACAGAAAGGGTGCCATCTCCCTGCTGTTGAGCACAACTTGGAGACTAGGGTCTTCTTACTGGATGGATATGCTACTGTACAATAGAGCAGCAGTGCTACCATCACCACCACACATCTTTGTTGTTATAGCCTGGCAGATCAGCTTCCCTGCTGAGTGGTGGCACCCAGGGTTTCCACTTCCTTCTGGTATTGTCAGTCAAAGAGGCAAAAGCAGATTGAATTGTCCTCTAGACCTGTATGCCATTCAGAGAAGGTCTTCTAAGTATGAAGAAAGCAAGCAGAAAAATTAGGTAGGCTGGAGTCTGATCTGCAGTTGTTCAGAAGAGTCAGACTCTGTTATAAGAAAAGGTACTTAGGCTACCTGGACTATAACACCTCCATTCTTCATCCAGGTGATGCCTCTAAAATGCCAATGAAGTAGCATACAATGCAAGCAGTGAAGCTCGTCCAATGACTTTCCATTCTACTATTAAATACTCACGGATAGTAGAAGCCCATCTGCTTCATGTGTGTTCTTCATGTAAGAACATGTATCATTTACAAGTGGGGAGCAGAGTACCTGATTCTTGGCTTCTCAGTGCAGCTGAGCACTAGAGGAAGTTGGTTTTCCCTTCATTTCCAGTCTATACAAAGTTACAAGAAAGGACCAATATTCCTAGAAATAAGCATAAAACTGAGCAGTCTTGATGATAATGATGCATCACCATGCATCTTTGTAGTGAAAGAATACCAGATCCTAAAGTCCTTTTTTAGCAAAGAAAATTTATCAGCTGAAATCAGCACCTGGAAGTTCAACTTATTTTAAATAGAAAAATACCCACGCTCCTTCCATTTCCTAAAAGCCAACTAATGCCACAGTTTAGCGGAATACCAAGGATAAAGAAAGTTTCACCATAGATTGTGTTATCCCAGCCAGAACAAGATTTCTTTCTAGAAGAGAATTTTTATCTGGCTATAGCACTAGGACTAGTATGTGAACTATGTTGTTTATTTTTTTTTACAACCTATTCTGAAGGTTTTCTGGCCTTAAAAATGATTAAAATTTGCTCTCAGCTTCTATAGCCACTGGAGGTTCAAATATCTTATAAAAATCAAGCTACTTGTAGTTGATTATATTTAGATTTTAGGAGTTTGCCAGTGAAAACAAATATTTTAAATTGTCAGTCTTCCAAACCCCATAAAATTCCTAGTCTGGAAGGTCATGATGTGTGCCTAGTGAGCAGGTAAAACCTTGTGATAATAATTTTCCTTCTTAATTGTAGCATATGCAAATGTTATCCATATTTCCTGGGGGGGGGAAAGTATCTTAGTATATTCCATTTAGGAAAATGCATTTTGAATTGATTCAAAACAAATGTACTTTTTATAAATTTATTTGGTTGCTTTTATATCATTTTATGACAACTCATTAGCAGCTGTGGTTCATACCTGTCATATAATGGGGTCACAGCACAATTATCAAAGTGTATATTTTTGTTCTTAAAGCCCTGAGAAGCAGTTCTGATTTAATATTGATTGAGACATCCTATTTAGCAGCCCATCCTCTTGGAGTTGTAATGAAATAACTTTGAACAGGGAGACAAGATGAGATTTCAGTATACTAATTAGAATAGTGTTTTCAGTTTCTTAGGAAAGATTCTTGAGTATCACAATAAATGATACAGAAAAGGTATGTTTTCCTTAATTAATTTAAGTGCATACGTTGTGCTTCTCTCTCCTGAGTTTATTGGTTCTGTTTTCCCCATTGTGATCAAGACAGTCTAAGCGTGGGAGGCAGCTCACCCCAGTGCAAGCAGCTAGAAGACAAAGAAATATTCTGGGAAAAAAAAAGAGAAATATTCAATCTCTGGGTCCCAGGCTCCACATTTTATGCATGGCTGGGTCTTCTTATGCCTCCGCTCACGAGTCTTACCAATTGACAGTCATGTTTATGCCCCTTTGTAGAGAAATACTGGAAAATGCCCATGTGGGAAACTGCTGGATATTTCTGTACATTCAGATTGTTCAGCTGATGCCCAGCCTACAATTACCAGGTCAAATGGAATCCTCACTTCCTCAAATCCTTCCTTTAATTTAGGGTTCAATCCTGTTTCACATGTTAACTTTGACTCCTGTTTTTGGGAAGGGAAGAACTCAAACCATTGAACTGAAATCCACTGAGGTCACTTCCCTGGGGAAAATTAATCTGGTTCCTGCATTTGGACATGGACAGACACAAACCTGGACAACCACTAACGTGAGTGGGAGACATGACATGCAGAAATTGGGCTTGACCAACATCGGGATGATCATTTTGGAGCTGGCTGGCTCTTTGTAAGCTCTGGTCCATCTCAGATCCTCCCAATGCCTCAGTGTCCTGTAGGTCCATGGTTCTGCTTTGATTCTGCCTTTATTCTCATGCACCTTTGAAGAACATTACCTCCAGTAGTACCATTGATATTCCCAGACTGGTCATGATCAGAGTTGGTGGACACTTGATCTTACCCATTAGGTTTCTACATCCTGCTGCAAGTCGCACACATAATACTATACACAGAGAATACTAATCAGTATACTGCCTCTGATAAAATACAGCATTTTTCAGGATTTTTTTCATGCATTCTCCCTTCCCCCTTTCCCATTTAAAAGAAAAAAAAAAATTGGCAGCAAAATGAAAATCAAGATTCAGTGTTTATCTTCAGAATCCATATGGTTTAGGTAGCTCCAATGTGACCTTCTACTCAGGTCTGACCTATGAAGAACACAGCTAAATTATGTATAATGGTTTTGTGATGAAATGCAATGCCAATTATAGGAGTGAGATGAGGCCATAAACATACTGCACATAAAAATCAGAGAAGGAACTTAAATCCCAGTCCCAGAACCAAAAGATTAGTGCTCTAACCACTGACTGTAGTCAAAGCTTCCTTCTGGAAATGAAGGTTAAATTTCTTCTTGTATTCCCGCTATGTGGTCAGAAGAGTAATTTAAATGCTTTCAATAATATGGAGGTTAGAGTTTCCATCCTTTTTCTGTAGGAGGTTTTCTACATTTAGTACAATATTTTTCAATCAAAATTCAGGCAGTTTACTTGTAAGGCTAAAAATGGATAATGACTTTTCGGTCAATTGCTTTTGACTGTCAATATGAAGCCTGCATTACCATTCCACAATATCATTAAACAATCAATAGCAATTAGTGTCTAGTCAAGCCTGGTGTTTTAATCATTTAAATCAAAATGCCCATAATTGTTATTGTATGTAAATATTTGAAGATGTTTATAGTGGAGATGAATTTTACCCATCTACCCAAGAGAAATAGAATTAGTGAGAGGAAAGACATTGCCCCTCTTGCTGAAACTGGAACAAGAAGGAGCTGGATCTTTCCATATCTTGTGTGAAATTGTGCTCTATCAAGGGCAATGGGAGTTTGTTGGTTAGTGATCACTGTGTGCTGGGGCTGTCAGAGTTTTTCTTTACCTAATTTCACAGTGGCTCAGGAAACTCAGAGGCTGCACAGTGCATTCGAGCCATGGGCTGAATTTGCTCTCCATATCACAGATTAGCACAGGGTTTTTGTACACAGAAGAGCCCTTTGCTCACAGAGGTCATCATGGATTATTTTGGACTAAAATAGCACCAGGACTCCACACAAGGAACTGGAACTCAGGGCACTGGTGCTGGGGTACTCGATATCTCAGCTTACACGGGATATTTCTTGTATTCATTCTCCAGAAGATGTAATAGGATTTCATATTTAGGGACATTTTACAGATAGTGTTTTGTGCCTGTAGCAGTGATCCTTAAGCAAATGACAGCGTGTCTGTGCTCACTGCTGGCTTTACCCAGAGCCATCTCATCTGAGCACAGAGAGCTACATGCAGCGCTGCTATAAAACTCACCGAGGTCAGGAGGAGGATGAATTTGTCCCCCCTTTTTAAGGGAATGGTCTAAAGCCTCACAAAAACAGTTGCAGGAGTCAACTTTGGTGTCCCCCAACCTGCCACATCTGTTTATAAATGTGACTAGTTCATTTGGCCTAATCCATCACTCACTCTCCTCCGCAGTCCAGCTCTCACTGACTGTGGGATTTGCCATAGCTACACCTTGCTCATCTCAGAAGCCATATGGGAAACAACAGCAAGAGAAGGTGCTTGGAGTTACCACCATTAATAGTCTCAGATGGTTAAAAAGGCATTGTAGGCATTAGCTGGACAAAGAGAAGTTTGGAAGAAAGTTATAACTGCATAATGTTCGTGAATTGGGTGTAGCAGGACACGGTGACAACTGCAGCATTGAATGAGCTGAGTGATTTATATCCAAAGACTTTTGGAAACTCATAATGTTTTTTGAATTTTACTGCAAACTAATATGACCACTGCAATTATTAAAAGGCCAAAGAGGTAAGTAATAGAACAGTGAACACAACAGAGAAGAACCCAGGAAAAGCATAGACCCTGGCAGGCTACTGCTTAAGCTGGTGTGCAACCAGAGCCGCTTCATGGAGGTGAACCAAGATACTATGCCAGGCAGTACATTCATTTTCCAGTTACTACAAGGAATAGGGATTAACAGAGTGCTGAAGGAACATTAAAAAAGACCCCACGTCACACAGGTCAGTTCAGAATATGGAATTAGAGAATCTGTTTTCTTTGAGTTCACATTCCGGACATCTAAATATTTTAAATCTGCTACTTGGTATTCTAAGCCATCACCAGCAGTTTATTGGCCTGGTTACTAATCCAGGCTTCAGCTCAGGGAAGTCTTGGGTGTGTGCTTAATAATAAACTCAGGTAGTCACAATTAAGTCAATGTATTCAGGAGACTAAGTCATTGCAGGATTGGTGCTTTAGACCTTCTGGATGTTTTGTCTGTTTCAGAGCTGTACCTCAAACAAAGAACAGGAAGTTTTGTGTTGTCAGAAAAGCTCTAGATAAATGGCAAGACAAAGCCTAGAAAACAGATTTCACACATGCCCAAGACAGAATAGTGTTTAGCGGGTTGAGGGAACATACCCATGGTGAAGTGGTGGCAGAAAGACGTTTTGTGTTTGACAACTGAATCCAGTTGTTTCTCTGTGGCTCGGATGTTCTTAATGTCACATGGATGCTTTCTAGGGGGAATTTGCCATTTGATTAAGTGTCCCACTGTTATACATGGCATTGTTGGGAGTAATTTGGTCCTGGTTGTCTGAGAAACACAGTTTTGCTCTTCTGGGTATTCTAGAAGGACTTAAAACTGATTGCCTGCCTAGTATGAATGATCAGTGACTATTCGGAAATATAAAATTGATGACCAGAAGGGAATCTCTACAAAATTTGGATTCCCAGCTCTCCCATTACACACAATTTCACATGGCTTCGGTAGTTCATGAACAATCAGGTTTTAAATGTTACTTTCTTCAGGATATTTTCTTGTGTAAATCACCAATCTGCAGCCTGAAATAGGTTCAGCAGAACCTATGTAAAATATCAAACCCAGCCTCCTACTCCCTCAAAGTGTTAAGAGCAGAGCCTGCATTCTGAATCTGAGCCAAATAAATTTCCAAAATACCACTCCAAAGGAAGATGCAGAACCAGGATCCAATGCCCCAAATGGAGAGGTTTAGAAAAAATGAAAAAGCCATTTTACATTTGCATAACAACAGTTTGTGTATCCAAAACAGCTCTTGGAAACTTCATCATAGCTGGAAATAACTTTCTTTAATTCTCATGATCCTATTACATTTAATGACCAAAATAACAGTAACATTCATGAGATTCATGAACCAAAGGCAAAAGAAGACTTGGCTGAAATGTTCCTCCTTCACCTCCCAGACCTGCAAAGTTTTGCCACTTCATTTTTATTCTGTCCTCCCATTGCTCTGCAGCATGTGCAGTATCTCTTTACCAATTCGGCACCTGGGTGTATCAGAAATGAGCCTGAAAGTCTGTTGAATTCCTCCCAGAATTACTTGCCTAATAGACATTTCAGTTAAATTTTTTCATCTGGTTCCAGTCAGCATCCAGGTTTAAAAATAAAAAAAAAAAAGAAGACGACAACAGTGCTGGACAATCAGTTCTCAAAGCAAAAGGCTCTCCAATAACATGCCAGCAGAGGAAGAATTTTAATAGAACCCACTGGAATTTAGAGACTACATTTTCTTGCTCATGTCTTTTTTTTCCCCTCCCTTTTTGTTTTTATTTTTGAAAGACAGGTTTTCCCTTCTGGTGAACTCAAGCAAGAGGCAATTTCCATTCATCTCTGGATTTCAACTATTCAGACTAATGGCCTAGATATACATACACTGTTTTATTTTTCAGCAAAGTCACCACCCAATTTCAAGGCTGTCCATAGGGTCATGTGGAAGATTTCCAGTAGTGCTATCACACTTCATTTTGGGACACCTCTAACTTAAAAAAACAGTAGTGCAGCAGGACTGACATATGCAGCCACAACCAATTTCCTTGGACACTCTGCTGAAGAGCTTTATCATTCCTGCAAGCAAACCGCTCCCATGCAGTGTGAGGTCAGGACCCCTATGGAGGCTGCTTCCACTGAAAAGCAGGGGGAGGAGGAGACACGAAGATCCCTTAAATCAGAGGAAAGAAAAGATGCAATGAAAGATCCTCAACAAATTTCTAATATAAAACAGCTCTGCAAAACTAGAAAAGTGGCTGTGGGAAGCAGTCAGAAATCTGCTCTTTATCCCATCTCAGTACTGCTAAATGGTGAGAAACTTGGCAGAGGGCCCACACTTTTACTTATCTTCTAAGTCTAAAATCATGCTGCT
>VWZY01004508.1:223467-234440 GCA_013399075.1 Chloroceryle aenea | reverse complement strand
CCCCCCCCCCCTCTTAATTCTGTGCTAAGCGTTCTGCATAGAAGGGAAAACACTGCTTTAGATGTGAAATCGGCAGTAGAGTCTGTGGCATTTGGTATTTTATTCCATCAAAATGAGCTTTTCTTCCAAGGTGAAGTGTACAATGTAACATTACTTAATTGCCCACACTGCTTGGTGGATGCTGACATATATTGTAGAAATGTTAACTGTTTTACATTTCAATGCATTCCCTCTCTCAGTCCTTCTACTCTGCTGCTTTGCTAGGACGAATCTGGCCAGCTGCCAGATAGGAAGCTTATTTTTCACTGGTGATCATAACTCTGGCTGGTTGTAGCAAATAACGTAACTGGCGGTGTTAGGAGGTTTATACAGGAAGCCCTGCTGTGCTGCCTTAATTGGGATCACTCTTCTAGCGATGGAGTAAAAAGGTATTAAGTTAAGATAAATGAACTGCTTATTGGAAACTACGAATGTCTCTGCATCAAGTTCACAGATAGGGAAAGCGTATGCCACTCCTCTCCTCTTTCTTCCGAGCTCCTGCTTCCATTATCACAGCTCCCTGGCTACACATTCCTCTCCTCCAGCCTAGCAATGTCGCTTTTACAGCCCCGACCAAGATTACGTGCGTTTGTCCGCCCTAAAGACCGGATGGCATCCTACGGCCGACTCAGTTTTCCCTTGTTCTCGATACCCTGCTGCCCTGACAGAGTGAAACTGCAGGGACTTTTCTCTGGGCTGGAGCCTCATACACATCTGGCCTCTGGCTCTTTCATAAAAGTGCTCTCCAGAGGCCCTCCTCAATGCATTGCATGAAGCTCAAAACACAAGCCATAGGCTCATGAAAAGAAGGCAATAAACATTTACCTTGTGTGGCTCTGATGGTACTACAGCAACAAACCCGAGGTTACCACAACCAGAACCAAATCTTGCCCCTGTATTGTGAGGATGTTGACTTCAGAGATGTGCAAGGCACAGCCCATAAATCCTTCTTGTTGTCATCCCATTGTCTACTACATCCAGGCAAATTGAATCCAGGGGTATGGCCAATTTTCAAGGGCAACTTAAGAAAGACACATTTACACAATCCCACAGAAACCAAAACTTTTATATGAATATGCTGGTCCAGCAACTAGAGCACATAGATGCTGCAAGCTCTGAGGAGGACCAGCTGAGCTACACTGTGTAGAGAGATGGACTCTACCTGCAGTAATGAAAGAGGTGGACTCTACCTGCAGTAAAGCAATGGGCCAATGTTTCCAAATGGTCAGATTTAGGTTAAAAGTGAAGAAGCTTCTAGGTGCTGATTAACCCCAAGGTCATTGAATTTTGTTTAGTAAGGTCCACTTCAGGTCCCCCTCACCCTTCTAGCAAGTTGATCCACATCTGCACTTGACCAGAGTCATGCTGACACAGAAAGGTAGCATTAAAAACTTTGACTCATCACCCATGCAGATCTTTGTCCTCGTTGGAGATAGAAACAGAGGAAATAAAGACATCCTGATGGATTTATTCTTACAGCAACACATTGCTTCGTCCTCACATTTGTACCATTAAGACAAAAGGAAAACAGAACTGATTTAGCTGATTTGGGTCTGATCACAAATACTCTAGGCTTCTGTAAATTAGGTATCTGGGCCAGAGCTTTCCCTTTATGATGGTCAGATATGAGCTCAAACTGTACAGGGGCTCTGTCATCACCTCTTGGGGAGCTTAATTCCCTTTCCCTCTTCACTTGACTGCTTCAAACTCTGTCAGAATTTGCATTAAAATTGTCTTTTAGATGCATAAACCAGGCCACAATCTCATCTGAATCTATATGGGTGTAAATCCAACACTCTGTTTCACATAGGAACTTGCTTCCCTTTCTGGAAACGTCAGCCCCAGAGAGGCTTTCCTACAAGTTATCACTCTTCTTCCAGCTACATGGGACAACCAGGCACACTCTGCAGATCTAGACCCAGGCAGATTAGCTCCTCAACATGAATCTTCAACCTGCTTGAATGCAGGAGGAGAAAACTCAGTGACTTTCCTAAGGACCAAGCTTCTACAGACTCAGACAACATTTCTGGAGGACAAACTTCATACAGCAGCGTGTAGGTATTATCCACTGTTGCACAGATAGCTCTGTGCTTTCCAGGCTGGCTCTGCTGGTCATGCAAAATCTTCATACTTCTATAGAAAATTAAGTCATACTTCATGCAAGACAAAGGTCTGACATTCTCCTTCAGTTTTAAAAATACTCAGGAGGCAGATGAGAGAGTGTTTCAAATCATGGCAAATAATTCACTTTCACCTTTCTAAGCGTAACATTTTGGTGTATTCTCTATGCTCAAGGAGCATGACTGAAACCTGTCAGATCCAGCTCCCATGTAGCTGTCACATTTCCCGGAGTCCCAGTGTAGAGGTCCCTTCATTCAAAGCCAATCACAACCAATTTTACTCATGCTATTGTCCTTTTGAAACTCGATGGCAATTCAGCAGTAGCTTGTTTACAACCAGCCCCATCAGCAACCTGAGTGGTTTGATGAGTGCTGCTTCTTCATTGAGGCTCCACCTGTAAACACCTACAGCTCAGTGCTGCTTTACCTTCCCAAACTCATTTGCAAAGTCAAGGTCCTCCTTGCTCATACTTGAGTGCTTTGGGCAAGGGGATAAATGGCAGTAGGACATGCAGGGTCCATTCCCCGTTCTGCATGGGACTTGTTTGCTACTTGTTGTAACACCACCAGCAGGCACTGGGGTACGACTCACCAAGATACAGAGGATATGGATGAAATTTCAAGCTTGATCTCATCATAGCCAAGAACTTTGACAGAACTCAGCTTTGATTAGGTCATGTTGATCTAGGAGTACTGTGCAGTGCTGCCCACAGGCTCACCCACATCAGCTCCCTCTGGCTGGGTCCAAAGCCTCCTAAAGGAGTAATTCCCTGCTTTTGGCCATGATAGCCAAGGATTTATGCTGGTAACATGAAGCTTTATCAAACCAGGGTCTTAAGAAGAGACAAAAAGACAAGTTGCTTGCGCTCAGAACTTCTTGGGTCGAAGGGGCTGCTTGTTCATTGCCTCCACTACATTTAGGGAAACAGGATTTTGTTGGCACTTTTTTGGTGAATAAACAAAATAATATCAGTCCAGTGCCTGGCTCACATTGCTGCTTGCTCATCCTGAGAGAAAAAACCTTGCAAGCTACAAGTATTGACCTGCCACGAGGGCAGCAGTATTATTTCCTTCTCTAACTGATTTTACACTTAGACACAATGGCAAAGAATGAGATTGTGAGAGAAGATTTTTATCCTTTTTTTTCAGTGCAGAAATCAATACCCATCTCCACAGGGCTGTCTCCCCTCCAGTGCTCACAGCCAGGACTGGGTGCCCTTCCACATACTGCTGCCCTGTGGTTGGGAATCACTGTGCCATGGCAGGGCAAGGCTGAACTCCATCCTCTGACCCACCGGAGAGACCAGGAGCACTCAGTCACAGCCACCTGCTGCAAGGGGTGAGAAAGAGCTGAAAGAAGTCATGAGGCTGTTGCTGTGAGCAGCAGAGCAAGGAGGAGGTGGGCAGGGAAAGAGACCTGCACGTCACCACCGCCTGCTTCCACTCTGATGGCACGGTGACAAACCGCGCAGTGACATTCCTGTGCACTGTCTTGACAACCCATCAGCAAGGTGCAAACAGCAAAGTGTTGCATGAGAAGGGGCCTGGCATAACGGCTTAGCTGAAAACACAGGTAGGCTGTAGGAAAGCCAGCAGTTCACACGTATCTCATTAAACATGACAAGGGTGTTATATCCACAAGGCTCAGAGATCTCCATTTTGGTTAAAAAAGATACCGAAAACTTTTCTTTTCAAGGACAGTAATGTCACAGCAATATTTATCCAGGATATATCCACAACTTCACAATGTCTGTAAGTGAACCCTGACACCCCCACATAGCTTCACAGACCTCCCCTGTGCACTACTTACCTCTCTCAGCCCCATACATGGCACCACTGCCCTCTTATGTATGACCCCACAAATCCCACCATGGCCTACATCTATCACATCCCCCAAAATCCCACCCACCCATACACCCAACTGCACAACACCACAGCCTACCTTCTCCCAGCACTACACACCAGCCCATAAACCTTATCCATAAGGCCTGGGCTGGATTCACTGGGAGAGAGGGATGGGATGGGTTTCAGCTGCTTCCCGTGGGTACCCCTAAGGTGCCTCTATGTGGGTTCATCCTGACACAACATCTAATCCCTCCCACCAAGCTAGGTGGTTCAGTCATCCCAGCTATGGGGTTTCCTGAAGGCATCACGTAGTAGATTCATTTTAGGAGTTTAGAAAAGTACTTTCATTGGCAAGGAACTATAATGATGCTTCAGTGAGAGCATACTTTGAGTTTATGGTGATTTAGGGACACTAAACTTTTTCCCAACAAAAAGAAGTAATAGATAGTGAGTTAGGCTATAGAAAAGAGATTTGTTGCACTGAATCACATGTACTTTAGATGTGGGAATGGAGGACTTGTGGTCCTTCCACAAGCCACAATTCCATTTCACACAGCTCATGGACACACTGTTTTTTGGCATTATTATGGACTGACGTCCATTTCTGGTCCACCACATGAGTCCGAAAGGCTGATTCAGCCCTTGGAAAAGTTTTCCAACTCCTGCTTCAAAACATGAATAAAAAGTACCTGCCCTGCCCAAAACACTTCATCTCATGCTGCCAGCAAATCCTTCCAGAGGAGACATCAGTTCCAGCCTGCATCTCTATGTGATTTTCTCCTCTTTGCAGAGCGTTTCCTCACAGGCGCTTCTGCGTAGCTGCTTTCCTAGTGCCTCCCCGGCAAGACTTGAACTGGTTGTTTATTGAACTTTGTCCAGTGTTTATTATTTAAGGAATTCACAAGATAGATGTGAACACTTTCAGCCTAGCTGTGCTTTGGGTTACCAGGACGATTGTTTAACATGTCCCAGCCTTCACAGAGCTACTTGGCAATTAAAATGGTTCCAGTGGGCGCCTGTTAACCTCCCTGTATATTAAAGTAAAGCAATTTCTCTCCTTAGTTCCTAAATTTCCACAGAAGCTCTTCAGTCATGCCCAGAGCCAGGCAACCTGCTGACTATGAGCAGCCTCACTAAGTCAGCTCCTTTTTCTGTTTGTGACTCTGCCACTAAAAGAGGCTGATTGCTCCCAAATCTGCACCTATCCACACTTAATGAGCTTGACCAGTTTGTACAGGCCTATGCTGATGTCAGGGTTGCTCACACACTGATCGTCACAGCTATGACCAAAAGGATCCTGGCTCGTCATCATGCTGCTGAAACATGTCTCATCCTAACCTTCGACTGCATAAGCTGAGAACAGGGCATGGATGTTTTCACTCGTCTTCACCACTGCTTCTTGCACAAACCCATGAGTGAAAGTGCTCTTTCCCATGTGTTGATATGCAGAAATAATTGCATGGCTAAGCACACCAGAATGGCAGTCCTATGACATGGCCGTGTGATTTTTCAGCTTATATGAGTTAAGGTCTGAATGCTGCACTGTCCAAGCATTTCTGTTTAACTGGCTAGCACTGCTTGTAAAAGTCCCTGAGAGATCACCAGTTGTGCTCTGTACAACCAGCATAGCATGGAGGAATCACAGACACATGGAAATATCCTGACAGCAATGACTCCACAGTCTTTTTTATGGTTACTTTTTTTCAGAGGCCTCCACGCACCCTCTGGATTTTGCCTTAAAATTATATGGTGAAGGAATCCCATGGATTACTACCCAAACTAGTCTATTTTTGCTGTTGTTTCTCTCTCCTCTGGAGATCCCAAGGATGTGGGGTTTCACATGGGCCTCACATAGGTATCCCTCAGTCCCATGAGGAGAATTTCTTTCACATACCTTTATACGACTGTTGTCATCAGAGATCCATCAAGGATTGGGAGATGTCTAAATTCTGGCCACACAAGGACTCATGCCTGGTCACATGACAGAAGAAACAGAAGTTCCTGAAGGGAACATATCCACTGCTCAGTTCTATCTGAGGCCTAAACCAAACTTCAGGCTTAGTAGTCTATTCATTTTTCTGCTGTCTTTTCAAGTAAATCAATGTTCCATTGACCTACATATTTCCCTAACTTCATTTCTTGTTCCATTCTAAGTAACATCCATGACATAGTGAAGACAAACTAAAGAGACATCCAACATAATTGTCACCAAAATGATAGTTTCCTCCATGTAATGACAGGCAGGCATCCTGTACATGACAAGAGGTGGAAGCAGACCTGCTACACCTGACACGTGTGCATGTAGGTTCTATATGGTAAGGGGTGAGTGCCTTTTGGTCTCTCTTAGGGTGTTCTCCAAGGTTGCTGGGACCTAACATGGTAGACTGCCAGACCCTCATGGCCCACATCTTTAAGTGGAGTAAGAAGTCATGGGAGAAGGGTAAGAAAAAGGAGGTAATGATCCAGCCAAGCTGTGGATGATGGGGGGCTGTGGATGATGATGCCTGGATGATGATGATCCATGGGCTGTGGAATGAACATGCCTAAGCTATGGAGAAAGCACAAATCCTGGTGCATCAGTGTTTGTGTCTGAGTGATATGGGATGGCAGGCTGCCTTTTTGCACATCCAGCTGCAACCAGTCTGTCACAAGAATCTGTAAACAGAAAAAAAGAATACAAAAACATGGTGTTTTTTTTTAATTTCTACAAGCCACCTGCTCCCTGTCAATGCAGAGCACAACCCTTTGTGTAGCAAATCCAATAAACAAAACTGTAAAGCATCTGTCCTGTAACTGGATCCCGGCCCATGACAAAGAGCAAATCTGAGCCACAACAAACAGCTGGGAAGAACATTCAATACTCTCACTATGCTTCACAGCCCATCCACAGCTTCCTACCAAACCCAACCAGAACTTCTGCTTAGCACCAAAAAGGAGGGAAGAAAGGAAAAGGTAAAGTAATTCTGCATCACAGCAAGCTTAGGTGATAGAAGGGGAGAAATTATGTTTGACACAGTTTTATTATGACCAAATACTATTGGTGAGCAGCCCAGCTCTGTTCTTATTAAATTAAGATGCAAAATTTCTGAGTGCTTTTATGAGATTAGGAGAAAAACCCACATAAACCAACTTTACCTATATGATAAAGTCTCACCCTCATTAGACAGAGAGCCTTGACTTAGTCTTTCATTCAGAAGAGTTTCAAGTCCTGGTAGGCCAGGAGCTAAGCTTACAGCATTCAGGGCTAGATTTAGGAAGTTGCCATGTCAACACACCTCCACCGTTAGCAAGAACACCTCAGAGACTGGGATGTGAACTAGAAGCCCTATTTTTAAGTCTCCATATTCAAATTCAGTGTGACACAAACCTCAGACTCAAATTCCCTTGAAACTGGTGAAACTCTCCCCTCTTCATCCAAGGTGGGATATCGTCCACAACCCCATGACCACCTTGGGCCAATAAAGTAAAAAAATGTCCTTTCTGCTGAGCAACAGCTAGAACATCCTTCCTCCTTAGATGAATATCAGCCCGTGGAAAAGTAAATTCTCTCAGATATAACACTTCCAAGGGGGTAATTCTTCTCTCTCACTCCCAAAATGGGGGAAAGCTCTTTGCGAGTACGTAATTTCTTTTCTAATCACATTGCAGTGTCACATACCAGTGAGCTAAGGGCTCCCGCAGCAGCGTTATTCTCCAGCATATGTGACTTTGTATAACATGTGCTTTGCTCGGCAGTCATCAGCAACAGAGAGCAAGAACATACTTCTTCCTCTATGACATTATTAGGCATTAAGAGCACTATATAGCAGTGCATTTCAGCTTCTTTATTTTCTCCCAGTAAAAGCAGCTTGGCCACCTGGTGTGCTACACACACATTTAAATTCCAAATGTAATGTATTTTGTAGCGAAAGAGATTAGAAAGCTGCTGTAATGAATCTCATTACCAGTGTCTTTATATCCTCATCTAGTTGGAAGCAGAGATCATCCAGACCTAGGTACTGTACTTATTTAAAAGAATATCATCTACCTCTCAACCCTGTCATTACAAGACAAATTGTTTCCTTTGGCTTGATGTTCTAGCCACACTTTTCTCAGTCTTAAAACATGTTAGCAGCCCGATTTTCTCAAGAGCTGAAGGCCAGATTTCTAAGTGCTCAGCACCACAACTGGGCTAGATTATTTTACAAGTGTTTGATTCCCATTTAGACACCTAAAATAAGAGCCAGATTCTCAGCAACGCTCAAAAGCCTCCAAGATCTCCTGAAAATCTGGACCTAGAGTTACTCCAGCAACTTGCCAAATTAGCGGAAATTAAAGTAGACAGCATCTCATCATGTTACTCGTTGCAGTGATAAACAAGCAATCTTACTGCTAGATCCATTTCCAAGCCCCATCCTCCCTTTTAAAGACAGTTATTTGCTGATCTATTCAAACACAGGACAACACTTCCAATTGTGACTTCTGTGGTAAAAAACAAAACAAAGCAAAATATTATTATATCTTCATAAATTCTCAGAAGAATAAAAAGATATAAATTAAGTTATATTCAGTTCATACAGTGGCAGAGAGATAGGTCTGGAAAACTCCAACTCAGAAAATTAGTATTAGGAACACAATTCCAGCCAGTAGATTAAAGGGAAGAGCCATTTGCACCTCTGACAGCTGAATACACGCATCCTCCTCTGGTCCACACCTGGGTTACAGCAAATCAGCCTTTCTTTCTGCCTTTCACTTATATGACTGCTCAAGTTTATGTAATCACATCCTTTTTCATGCTATAAGTGCTTCACAAGACCGCAACTGAAGTGCAAAAACCACCCCTCCCTTCTGATCCCATGTGAGGTTTCCTGATCTCAGACTTCAAGAATAGATGTGGGCCAAAACTGATTTTTCTCTGTCAGGAATGTTTCCAAAATTCCAAAAAATTTAATATGAGCATGACAGAAAGCCTCCAGACTGAAAATTATGGAGACTTAGTCACCAAGGAGTAGTCGTGCAGGAGACTCCTTTAACCAGACCCAGCCAGAGCAGGGACTGCTTCAGGCTAAGCCTCAAACTCTGCCAAAGCTGCTTCTCTTTTGTACAAGTAACTTAGCATTTATTAGGCAATCAAATAAGATTTACTAGCTATCATTTGGGTGGTCGGAATAAACAGGACATTACGATTCCAGTGAAAGGGATACATTCCCTTCTACTCCCTTACTGCCTAAACTTCCGCTTTTGTTGACACTGGGATTTCAGATCAGCCAGCTTCTGATTCGTGCTTCTATTTAGCTGTTTATTAGCTTAAACTTGTCTGACTCTTCTTACCAGTGCTGTATCGCATCTCAGTACAGACAGACTCCTGCATTTATTGTGAACTCTTCAGTGCAAACACACAAATTATAGAAGAAAACTAAGACTCATCCACAGTAGCTCTGATGATTGGATGGGGACATTTTCCCTACAAACATTTTTTGTAAGGAAGTTGTACCTGTTCTAGAGGTAAATAATACACTTCACTGTGGGAATATAGCAGATTGGGATGATAAATCTTATTCTTTGATCAAAACTCAAAAAAAGCTCCCTGGTTTCAGTTCTCTGGTCTGATGATGCAGGTTTTCTGTATGACCTTGGGCAAATTATTTAACCTGTTACTTCCACAGATGAGGATAAAGTCACCTCTTTCCTCCCACTCTGTCTGATGATATGGTGTAGTCTCTTCCTATTTGTTACAATGCCAAGAAAATAAATCTAGGACCTCAGCCCTGCAGTGTTCAAGAGCAAATGTATTTTAAGGAGAGCAGAGAAAAGGAGCCAGCAAAATGTGCATGCACGATTAAGAAAATCTCAGGCATTTCAAGTGACAGATTCAGTGCCAAACAGTAACAATACTCACATGCATATTCTAAACAGAGATTTCAGGTTTCCTCAATAGCCTGTTCTGCCAAAGCTGGATCTGGGAGCACCACCCTGCAAGCCCTAAAGGCAAAAATATGCTTTGTGTCTTGTTTAGAGACTCCCAGATATGGAGGAGATCTGCTGGAAGGTGCAAGGAAAAAGCCATGCGAGTGAAAATGCCATCATTTACAGATAAACGCAGAGTGCACTTTATTTTTGAACCAGTGAGGTTTGGTAGGCACAACAAGTTACGCAGTCCCTCCTGCTATCCTTCATCTCTTGCTCCAGTCTATCAGCATTGTAAGTCAGCATATCTGGATGTGAAGCGCTCCCCATATGAATGGGCTATTCATCTTCTGACATCGCGCAGGCAGAGCATGTGAAATGTCGGGAGATTAGACACTGCCAGAGTGAGAGATTCCTCGATGCAATTAAAGTGTGAAGAACACATAAATCATGGATTTAAATGACTCCATCTGAGCAGCCGCCACACTCAGCCCCCTCTGCCGAGGCAGGGTGGGCTCGGCAGCGTTGTAACCAGCCCCAAACCCAATGAAGGAGCTGATGTTTGGACTATGGCATGAGCACAGAGATGGAGGTATCCAGGATACAGCCTTTCCTAATGGGCTGTGATTGAGAAGGCAGTGTTGGGCTACTCTGACAGGTGAGGCAGACCTGGTGAAATAGCCCAGGGAAGCAGAGTGAGGAGCGAGATGAAACAGCAACATTTGAATAAAACCGGTGTCAGAGAGGCGGCCATGCTGACATAATATCAGCAATGAGAGGGAGAACGTAAGAAAAAGTACATGGTAAATTAAGCACCAAGGCTGTTAAAGGTCTAGTTATTTTCCAGCTATTTGCCTTCGGATTGTTCGTTAAAGTACAATATCCAGCCCTGAAAAACAGCCAATGAAAGTTCACCCATTTTTCCTGTTGGCAAGCAGTCACAGGACCTGGAGACAACCTGGCTCCCCAGATCTTGAGTCTCTGCAGTGGTGCTTTGGTCATTAATATTCATATAAGATCCAGTGGTGCAGAGTTGGGTGTTTGCATTTTTCCTTCCTGGTACTTTCTAGACTTGGATGGGGG
>VWZY01004508.1:175025-223446 GCA_013399075.1 Chloroceryle aenea | reverse complement strand
CCTCACATTTTCCATGGGAGAGGCAGGAGACTTGGTACTGTGCTCAAGCTCTGCTTTCTGGATACAAGATGGGAACCCCATTTTCCATAAAAAAACAACAAAATAAAATTATGCATTCCTCAGAGCGGACTGAAGGATGACCTCTGAGTCAAAAACATCAGAGGACAAGGGAAAAGAATTGATTTCTGTTTGGTAGAAAACTCATGATTTTTAAGCCAGTCTCTTGATTATGGCAGTGCTGAGCGTGATGTTTTTAGCAATTTCTGAGTCATCAATCCTGGCTCTCCCGGCAGGAGAAGAAAGAAGCACAAGTAGAAACATCCTAAAACACCATGTTTTCAGAAAAAAAAGAAAGGGGAGGGTCTGTGGTGGCTTAGGAAGATGCTCATAAAAGCTGCCTTTAACCCACTCAGTCCCTGAGGAGGCAGCCTCTGCAGACCCAGGCTTGGCAGGGTGTTACCTCCTCAGCACCCACCGTGCCATGGGGCTGCAGGCAGGGAGATGCCAACCACCACAAGCTCAGCAGAGCACTGACAATCCCTTGTACTGACCACACCTGGCACCAGAGATGGAGACTGAAAACCCATTCACACTGTGCCAGGGTGAGTGCAACCCAGGGACTTAGAGGTGAGGTTAAAGCCTCTGGCATCCTTCCCAACCCTACCATCAGTCAACTTGTGATCATGGCAAAGCTGACTCTCCTAATCATGAGACTCCAGCCTTGGTCTGTAGGTGCTGTCGATAGCTGTACCTTATTTGCAGAAGTTGCAGAGGCTTTGGTAGCTCTCCGTGCAGGCAGGTGCAAAGGGTGTGGGATGCTCCCCATGCAGGCAGGGTCTTTATCTGCACCCTCTGCAGTGCTCCCCTTTGGTGGGTCCTTCCACGGCTGTGGACATGAGCACTGCCCCTTTCATGCTGCCACTGAAAGGCAGTGAGATCCCCCCCAGCCACAGCCCTGCTCCCTGTGACAGGGATGGGGTGAAACACAGGAGCTGAGCACTGGTCCCGAATGCCCGAAACCCACCACGTGGGCACGATGAGATAGAAGCTCGCCGCCTCCCAGCACGTCGGCGGGTGGCATTTTTCTCTCCCTGCAGATATCACTCCATCTCCGAGGACTGTGAGGGGGAGAAACAAGCAGCTAGAGGCGCAGGCTGGCTGAAGGCATGTTGCCGGCAGCCCGCGCTAGCCTTGAAATACGGGGCACCACCGTCCTCGTTCGTGCCTGGCAGCAAATCTCTGCCACATTTGCTCCTGCTCGTCGCACTCCCAGGGAGGACTTTTGGGGCAGGGACCTGCTCCCTGGTTGGCGTTGATTCATCTGCCGCACAGCATTGCGGGGCTGCAGTAGCTGGCAAAAAGCACCCACACTGATTTTGTCAAGAGCGCCGGGCAATAATGGAACGACACCTCGCCGTGTTTGCAAACAAACACTGCCTCCCTTCCTGTTTAACACCATCTGCCACCCAACCCAATTTCCCTGCCCCCGTCCCTCCCCAAAAATGACAGCCAGAGACAACTTCAAAAAGCAGCTGCTAAGACAAACCGTGCTCTTTTGAGTTCAGTTTTTGAAGGTGCTGGTGAGGAAGCTGTGGTCCCGCACTGCCCCTGCCCACAACGAGCGCACACCTTGCTGCAGGCTTGAGGCTGAACAACTAACTGGGCTGTTTGTTGGTTATTTTCTTGCCACTGAAAACACTAACCAGCTTACTGTGAGTTTGCTCTCAAGCTCTTCCATTCCATGGTCCTTCCTAACCTCTCTGCATAGCGCTAGGAGCTGCTGTGGACATGGGGATGGAAGCAAGAGAAGGCTCCACTGAGTTCCTCATCTCCAAGAGCAGATTAGCTCAGCTTTTCTTCAGAGGTCCTGATATCTTCCCCCAGCAGTGCTAGCAGGTTCAAAACCAGGGCTGATCGGGTTATGACATGCATCTGGCACTCGTGCAATCACAAACATATCCCCAAGGATACTACACTGACTGAGGTGCCCCAGCTTTTGAGACAGCCTTTCTCATTTGCTCTCCCTCAAACAAACAAAAAGGGATAAAAGGAAATAACTTCATACATCCAAGGAATGAGTTTACCCAAGAAGGATCAGACTCCTCAGGGCTTCAAGCAAGGTGGGGAAAAAAACAATTCCTTGAGCAAAGAGACTGTTTGGTTGGAGAAAACCAAACACTCTGCTCCCAGCACTGCAGGTGGGAACCTGCTGCAGAAAACAGAAAATGAGTGTTTCATCCCATAATGCCCTGGATAAGATATTAACACTTCTCTGATGTCTTTATTCTATCATTCCATTACATTAACAACCAAGACTGTTAACTAGAGCTCATATGCATTGCATTTAAAATCAGAGGCTCTTACACGTCACCTGCTTCATACCTGTTCTCCATGATACTCATGTCCTCTCCTCCACATGCAGAGGTATCCCCCTTGTCAAGTGAAGGAATTGAGAAGGTGCCTCTATCTCAGGCCCAAGCAGCACAAGCACACATCTCCTGGTTTCAGCTGCTTCACACAAGAGGGGTCTGAGCTCCAGTATTTACACATCATCTGGCAGACACACTGCTTTGATACAATCTTAAGCCTTGGCCACCACTTAAACAGAACGAGTCCAATTACTTTAAGGCAATACCCAGGGATAATATAGACTGTCAACTACTGGCATTTTTATGTGGATGGTCTTTACACAGCTCATAAAAGCGAGTGGTTTGTATTTAAGAAGCTAGGCTTATTTCTTCTCCCGGGATGGGATAGATTAAGGCCAAATGAGTGTTATCTTCCTGCTCATCAACAGCTAGGCCAGGCTCACAACCATTGTAACTTGAGGCATAGTTCAAAAGAAATCTATCCAGATCTTTTTGCAAGCTCCCATTAATCATCCCCTTTCTAGCAGCTCCCCAATACACCATTTGAAGCTGGATTATATTAAAATGCTTGAGCACATTTAAGTCTATCTTTGCGCAGAAAGTCTTCAGTATGTCCAGACACATTAGTTTTCAACCTCTGCAATCCCTAGGGGTTGTTTCTGTGTAGCCACAGCTGGTGTACTCTTTCTGGGGATAACAGTGGAGGTCACTGAGGTCACCATGGACATCCCTGCTCTTTTGGGTATGTATGTCCCACAGTATGAATTTTTAAATCAGGAGAGGTCAATCCTACATGTGAGCATCCGAGTGATCCTGGGGAAGGACAGGAGAAGACAACTCATTGCAAGAAACTGCTGATGGACTTCTCAAGCCCTCATCACCTCCACAAAGATCTTAGACAAAAAATGCCCTCTGCATTTGATGTAATTCTTGGCCCCTGTGTGTACTGTGCCTACAACATGTGTTGTGTCCCCTTTTCTGGAGGAGGAGATGTTTTGAGTGACTCTATCTCTGCAGTACCAGGCATAGCTGGAGGATATCTACATTAGCTTTAACTTTACAGACTATTTCTTACACAGTAAAGGATAAAACCTATCAGAGCAGCTGGCTGAGTACATTGATCAGCCAACCTTTGTTTCCATGAAAGAAGCCCTTAAGTAGGCTATGGTCTGCTAAAAATTAAGTACTTCCCATCTAGGCAGTGAGGGAGACACTTTATTCCCAGAAAAAACAACTCGCCTTTCTTTCATCAGTTAATTTAGTCTTTTCTGCCCTAGTCACTGGTCTGAAGACAAAGCCATCTGTCCACCCCCCAATAGTCTTCCCGTTACATATCAAAGTGTCACAGGATGTGGCACTGATCATCTTTGTGAGGGTCAAAAGGAAAACACTTCCCATGACCTCACAGCTTTTTAGATTTCTCATACTCCTCTCAGCCTTTTTCCCCTGGTACCAAGTCACCTCAGGCTTTCATGTGATGACTCTAAAGGAATTTAAATATTTGAGAGCAACTCTGATAATAATTTTTAAGTAACCGAAGTATGTTTCATAAGTTAGTTGTCTCCTAACTCGCTGGCCTATTTAAAGGATATAAGGTAAATCCTTTCCCTGACTACTGGGTACTCCAGGTACTACACTTCTGATTTTGCAACACTTGTGGTTTTACAGGAGAGCAGATGTTTGGTTATGAAGTCTTACTTTCAGTCCCCAGCAACTGAAATATCTTTTGCACTTCAGGGCATCACCTATTCTCACTGTAAAACACAGGCTCCCTTTTGTTGATGTTTCATTTGCTCTTTGATGATCTCCAAGGCTTCTCATTGCCTATTCTGCTCTCCTGGTAATCAGATCCTCACTGTGCTCACCTATCCCTGTCTGCAGTGATTGTTTCTATGCACTCACTCCACTAAGCTTTCCAACCATCCTTGCCTTGCCCTGACAGTCCGTGTCCAAAGGATGGGATGCTTGTCTCCTCCAGAGACTTGATTCACTGTGGCTTTGTGCACAATTACTGCAGACAAAACTTGGTTTTTCAAATACAGGGAGCTCAAAGTGCAATCTAGGCAGACAAACAGCAGTGAATGATGCCCTCCTTCCTCAATCTTTCCTCCAAGGATGTGGGGAACTTACCCAACTAGCAGCTATTTTGTCATGAGCTCATCCTCTGCATAAATCCCCATTATTCTCCCTTCTACATCATCCTTACCCTTTAAATGCCTGCATGTATTTTCACAGAGAAGTAGTATATATGTGGGGTCTAGACTGAAATTTCCTTTCTCATTCTTGCAAACAATCTCTACTGGATAGGTTTTGGTTTTGGCCTAATACATATTTTATCTCCGAGTCTGTGTTTTAGAGAAACAAACCAAGAAGGTATCACCAGGAAAAGTCCTCCAAAGCAAGCCCACATATCAGTGTAGTACTCAGCAGTGGGTTCGGTCCTCTTTTGTGCTTTGGGATGTATACTAATTGATGGGTGTTGTATGAGCTTCTGTGCAAGCTGACAGGCAGCTTAGTTCCATATCTATGCCTTAAAGTCCATCATAGTACCTTCTAGAAAGCATATATTGCTTGCACGTTCCACTTCATCAAAATCAAAAGGTCCCCGCTCCCTTCCTTTACCTCTGGATGAAATAGCAGATTTGAGAAGTTGTTTTTGAGAGCTGCTGTTACTTTTTCTGTCTACAGATCCCATACTGAGGCATATATGACCCTGGGCTACTTCATATGTACATTTTGCTATGAAACAAACTGCTCCTTCACAGTAGAAAAAGAATTCTTCAAGGTTTTCCATTTTATGATCGGTCAGCTCAGTTGTTCCAGTTATTTCTAAATACTCACCTTTCACAGAATCCTCCTCTGCTGCTGCTGACAATGTTGTTCTGGGCCAGGTGAAGTTCTCCACCAGCAATCAGCGATGGTTAAAGGCATTCATAATGATGAAATTCCATCTGTCTCGCAGCAGATCCCTCAGGAGGCTGCTAATCAAACAACATTTAATTAGCCCTTCCAGCTCTGCCACATACTCAGCTACATCATCTCCTCATGCTACTATGAAACTCAGAGGAGCTGACAAAATTGCTTGTCTGTGGTGCACAATACTCTGTCACATCTTCTGCAGCTCTTCTAAGCATTTATCTCCTCTTTTCTGAGGATGTAACAAACTCCTCAAAGGTGAGTAGGTTTAATTGCTACAGAAATCAATTTTGCTTGGTGTCTGTTAGTTCTTATCTATAATCTCCTCTGAAAGAAAATAGCAGCCCAGCTATTCACTATATTGCTGGCAGTCCTCATTTTCTTCATTAAGGACCTCCATTTTTCCCAGAAGTTTCCAGTTGTATAAAAGGACTTCTCAGGTCACAGCAAACTCCATACCGAAGCTGGGAAACCACAGTTTTGTTTAACCTGTTGCTTTGTTTAAGTTGTTTAGCTGCTTTATGAACTCCTACTGAAAAAAACAACTATGTGTCAAGGGGAAATAGGGCTGGATCCCAAAAGCATCAGGCAACCCTGCTTAAACCTTTTTATCTTCATTAATAGAACCTTCACCGTTGTCTCCAGAGATTTATCGCAGTGATTTTACTAAGGAGACTCGGAAATGAGTGGAGGTAGAATTGAGCCCTTCAGTACCATTGGGACAGAGGTACATTGATTTTGGGGAACTACAGCCACACTGTGCCTGAGTAATGGACAGATGACATTTGTTATTTAGGATGCCAATTGACTGTCTTCTAGGGACGTTTGGTTTGAATTAGCAAAAAAGACATTTGTCTGAATTGCAGTAATTGATGAGGGCTCAAAAGTCATGATAAGATCTGGAGTTAGATGATATAATGTAGGCTCTTCCCACAACACTGCTGGACTTTAACAAGACTTTGTCAAGCCTGTTAAGTGAACAGGATGGAGCTAACAGGATGGAGAAATCCATCTTTCCCACTCACCCACACAGAAAAAAAAGTGAAAAATCAGATAACAACAGACTGAGCACAGATACTTCTGAATACAATTTTGCCAAACCCTCGGATAAAGGTCAGAACTCTCTTGGTAAAGAGGTGGTCGTTGCTTGGGTGAGATGTGGACTGAGTGATAGGAGAGCTTTGGGGCTGTCTTCTGTTTTACACAAACCTGTTTGCCCATCACTGGTTTCAGAAAATGACCTTCCATAACCTACATGCTGAGTTTGGTTTGGAAACAATGTCCCTTGAAAGGACCTCCACAGGCAACTTTGCTGTCTTGTGTGAAGCAGCTACAACAGCATGGCTCTGGTTGGTGGCAGGAGGTGGGCAAAGTAGATTGCATGTTGCAAAACCACTCGATCTTCAGCAGCCACTTACACTGCGTTGTCCATCTCTATCAATAAGAGGAAATATCAGAGGAAATATTCAGCCCTGTGTGCTTTGCCTAGACAGCAGACTACTCTTAAAGTTTTAGCTGGTAAGGTGTGGTGTTGGAGTCCCTTCTTGGTACAGCCTCCTTTTTTACTGCCAGACAAGGATGGACAGATTTAATGAAGCATGGAAGTGGGATCAGTCTGTCCCACTCCCCTGCTGAGGGCTTCTGTGATCCTGATAAGTGATATGTTTTCTTTGTGGCCTGGGCTGCCATCAGAAAAAAAGAAGCATGATATTTCCTTCCTCCGATGCCTTGTCTTTCATGATCAGCTTAAAGCTCTCCAGGCAATGGTCTACTTCTTACCTTGTTTTTGCTGTGCTGCCATCATTGAAGAGCCCTGTCTCACTTCAGCTCTCTAGACACGGCCATAGTGCAAATATTAAACAGCACTGACAGCTGAAAGCCTGCTTCCATCTTATTTCCTTAGATGTCAGCAAATAATGTCATGGCATCAGGGTTGACACACCATGGCCCGACATAACAGAACTGACACACCATGCTGAAATCAAGACATGACAAAAATTCAAGACACACACACAGCCACTCCTGAACTTCTTTTTAGTTGGCAGGAAAAGATAGGAGAAGACCCTGTGAAGCGTATCACACGTTGCACAGGTTTCACAGCCTCCAATAGATGAACCAGGTGGACCTGCAGCTTCACTGGATTTTGTCTTCATCACTAAACTGCTAAACCAAGGAACAGAACAGAATCAGACAACAGTTCATTAGAGAGAAGGAGATATAGAGTGGTTTACTTATAGGTCACTGTTTCCATCTGAGTCTTGTGTAGCTCATTAGTTGGTAAGAGCCATCACAACTTGACAGTCATTGTGAACTGAAACAACAGTAGACTTTGGAGCCTCCAGAGACATGCAATGGCATGCTTGAGGGAGAACTGCAGGGCAGGACTTAGAGACCCTGGTGTAACCATACTGAGGTGGTCATGGCTAATCTGCTCTCAGTGCTATCAATAGCTACATGAAAACACACTTGGAGCTCAGTAGTGACTCTTGCAAATCTGTCTTGCCCTTTGCCCAGGTCCTTTCTCTTATGAGGAGCCAGCATTGCAGCTCCCCCACTGCAGGCAGCTGACTACCTCCACCTCCCAGGCAGCTCCATACTGCTACCAGCAATGCTATCCCTGCTGCTGCTGAGGCTGTTTTTCTTCTGCAAATCAATAGGGAACTTCAGATCTGTTTTATCCTGACTGCACTAAACAAGTGGCACTTCAATACCACAATGACAGCTTCCTAAACTACTCCAAGGTAGATAGAGAAGGCCAAACCCATGGGTTATATTAGAGCAGGGCAGAGGAATAACACTCTTCCAAAACACACAGCTTTCCTCAAGGGTGCCCAGCCTCTGTCCCAGCCCCAGAAATGCAGAGCTCTCCTCTGCCAGGGGCTTGTCGTCTGCCATGTGCATGGTGTAGGCAAGCACACAAGGCTGAACTTGGCTTCTTGTCCCTTTATTTGGCACCTCAAAAGATGAAAGTATGTCCTTGTGCATGCAGCAGACAGGAAAGAAGTCTTTCAGGTAGCCTTGCATTCGGAAACCCTCTGCCAAACACAGACTTTCTGTCACAGAAAGCTCCTCCTTGGAAAGAAATGTGCCCATGACCATTTTGGAGCAATCTGACCTTTTTCATGGAGATATATGCCTCCCTGTCAATGGCTCATAAATGGATGAACAGCTCAGCTCTTTTTAATAGAGTTAGGCACAGGGTAATAATAGACTTGTGCAGCTCTCTCTCTTTGCTTAATTCATCTTTCTACAAATCATTAACATTGTTGGAATAACTGCTATCATTAGATTGGATTCCTCCTCAGCAGCTACTGGCAGCATTGCAGTGCACAGCACATGGAAAATAGGGTTCTCCACTCCTGTTTGCACAACAGAGACTTGGGGCAGGGCTTTTCATTCTCCTGTCAAAGGAGGAAAGGTGCTGAATAAAGCAAACCAAAGTCCTTTCCTCCTCCACTGAAGAGCACAGGGACCAGCACACAGCAGATGCAGACACAGCAGGGGCTCCAGCTGAGGGTCTCAGTGCAGAGGTTGTAGCCTAGAGCCAGTGCAGGTAGAAGCCATGCAAGCCTCTTCTACATCTACTAAAATACTCCTAATCCATGCAAATGAACTTGTGGTCTCCACGTGCAAGCAAAAAATGCATTTTTGCTGTCATGCTTCCTGTGAGGATGATGTTCACCAACCAGTAATGGTAAAACTGCTCTCTTTGTGCTCATTTTCATCATTTCTGAGCCAAAAGCCAAGTGTGTATCAGGCTTCAAGGTACAGCATGGCCATAGCAGTGACGATCCTGTACAGCATCAAGAAGGCTTCATGCCAGGTTGATTTTCCTTTTGAAGTGTCAGCAGCTGCTGGGAGCTGAACAGTGCCTCGCTGCTGTTTGTCATGGTGACTACAGTGCTGGTTTGAGCGAAAATCACCCCGGGCATAGCCGGGTGCTGGATAAAAGCAGCCTGCCTCCTGGCACTGCTCTGGGCAACCTGTCTGCCTGGCATAGCCAAGAGAGTTCTGCTTGCTGCTGCTACCAGCCTCAGGGACATCATGGGAAGGAAGCAAAAACCTCTGGGTTCATTTCTTAGCATGTGTTTTGGTTCACCAGCAAAACAACCCAAAGCCCCATCCTGTGGTTGCTCAGACGCCAAATTATTAAATGAGTCCACGAGAGCTGGGCCCGATCCCGCGTTTGGGATCTGCACATGTATTTGATTAGCATTGTGGGATCATCCTTTAATTAAATTTACTGTGTTTGGTTTATAAGCACAGTGGTCTGGACTTGATGACAGCAGTACACAGGATGGGGTCCAGTGCTGTTTATGTATGTTGGGGCACGACGCACGCTCTCCTGTCATGTGCCTAGCCCTAAATGATATCCCTGGGATTACACATGTGTGACTGAGAACAGCAATTGGCCTGGGCTTGAGAGCATTGTGTGACTCTTCCAGTAATCTGAAATGGTCATTTCCTAGCAGTCTGTTTGTTTCTGTGTCAAGGGAAATAATCTAATTTGAGCGCTGTAAAATTTACAATTATTGTGCAATGATTTTAACAAGGCAGAATGGAGAGGGAGTTGATCAGGAGAACATGGGGATGAATTGATGTGGTGTGAAGGTGAAATCAATGCAAACCTTCTCCCCAGAAAACAAAACCTACCACTCCTGTAACAACACTGCCATCTGCAATTAATGAAGGATCATGTGTGACCCCAGTCCTCACATATACTGTGAGCAGAGGCAAGAGACCTGTAAAGCGTATGGCTTAAGGGCATCAGCATCCTCAGAGCACAAGCTGGGCTGGAGTTTGCTGCTCTGATACAACTTCTTCCAGTAAAGTGTCTGAGCCAGATGACATGTATTATCAAACCTGCTCGGACAACTAGGAGTCACAGGGTCCTGAGCCAGGTTTGTGCACATTGTGCTCTTTCATGATGAGTCCTGTCTCTCCTGCATTCAGTCCATCACAGTACTACAAATTTCCAGTCCAGTGATTTCAGTTTGGTGATGGTGCAGAAATGAGGTGCAGAGTGCTCAGGTCTGTACTGGAATTGGCCCGGAGAGCAGCACTCACCCAGACATTAGCTGGCATGAGCCATAGACCTTGGATGTGGGAAGTGACTGCAGTTGTACAGACTTCCCCAGTAACAGTTTAAATGGATCACTGGGAAGCATCTGAGGACCCAGGCAAGATTTTGTCTGTGGTCATGAAGTTCTGCCCTGATCATTTCTCCATGTGCAAAAAGCCAGTGAGCCCTGCTGTGATTTCAGCACAGTGCAGAAGCTGCTTCGGAGGTGGCAGTGGAATCCAAAATGCCCAATGTGTTCCTTTGGGTTTGAAAGCCAGCCTGAAGATCTCTCTGATACAGGGGAACACAACAGACTCACTGTAGTGAACAGTTCCTGTGACAGGCCACTGGCATTGGAGGCAAATGGGCTACTGTGTCCTTGGCAACACAGGGACAAACCTCAGTGTCAGGAGGCCTGATTGGAGCTTCTCACTTCTTCTGTCTCCAGTGAAAGCACTGTAGAGGGGATGACTTGGAGCAGTGTGTCCAGGGACTCTGTGACAGTCAATGCTGCGACACTTGGTCCTACTTCCTTCCAAAGAGTTTTGCTGGTTGTGTTTCCAAGGAGGGAAGAGCTCTGTATTCTTCATCATCATTCAACTGCTGTGTTAGACATGTCCCATATGGGCAAGGACTCATGGACACCAATCAAAAGATTCCAAGGTAAATTCTCTGCGGCATCATTTCTCTGGACAGGACGATGAAGAAGAGGATGGGGTTGCTTGCATAGAGTATTAAATGTTTCTGCTCATGCTTCCTCCATAACCTTGTGCCTTGCAAACAACTCAGACCAAAACCACCTTTCTCTAACAAGGCAAGTTAATTGCTCTCCCCTACCTGGGCTGTGTTCATGTTGGCCATTACCAGTTCCTCCAGTCCCCCTCCATTGTCAGACAAAAGGGGAACCAAATCTTGGCCACAACTGGGTTTTGTGTCTTGTTTGAAGCACTCCTCAGGAGGACACTTCACATTTCTGTCTGAGCCACTTTATTTTCACCACATGAGCAGCACTCAAGCTAATGCACAGCAAGAGCCCTAGCAGGAAGTTCTTCAGCAGGAGGTAAGAGCCAATATGCAAAGTGGCTAATCAGCTAGTGACAGATAGCAGTGCTTTGGGTTACCGCTACCAGAAGTGGCTAGAGCCAAGGAAACACTCCTCCAGCAGCAAGCACCTTAAAGTCTGTCTCTGCCCCAGAGCCAGGAGCACTGAAAGCAGGCAGGACCAAAGGAAAAATCACATCTTGTAACCCAGAGGCAAGCCAGACTGTTGAAACAATTACCCTTAATACTTAGGGGCAGCAGGAGAAACATCCCAGGACCTGTTCTGCCTTCTTCCGCAGGCTCAGGCAATTCACCTTGGTGCTTGTGTGATCTCTTCCAAAGAATCAGGAATTAAAAAAAACAACCCCGCAGAATTGGAAAATGTGGCCATAAAAGATAAAAACGAGCTCTGGGAGTAGGAGGAGGTGAAGAACCAGAAACATCTCTCCATTCCTCTAGGCAGTCTAGGTTAAGGTAACAGTATTCCTTTAATAGTAACAGGTTGGCAAGGACTGTGCAACTTCTAATAGATATCACATAGCTCACAAGATAATTTTAAAAGGCTACAGGAGAATGGTGCATGGCACCGTGCATAATTCAGCGCCAGCACATCACACCTCAAGAAACTATGACATCTTGACCAAGCCTGAGAGTGCAGAAGGATGCAGAAGATAGAAAAGCAATTGAAACAGAGCTCAGACTATCCAGACTTGCCATAAGCTTATTAAAGCACAGATTTGGGAAGTGAGTGGAGTGGGAGTGAAAGACATGCACATGCATCAGACGGGGCACCAGGCAATGTCTAACCAAGGAAACTGAGGTGTGAATGTGGCTAGGGGAAGAATCATCTTCTGGCTGTCGCAGGGCTCTTCAACTGTCTCCTGCAACACCTGGTGGTGGCCACTGACTACCACTCCAGGCTCTTTTCACCATCATACCCCTGTGTGGGGCAGTGTGTTATAAACCAAATAATTAAACAGAAGACAGTGCCACTGAGGGTTGGTACAAGGGGCTGTGAGACAGATATCAAATGTCACTTTTAAGAAGAAAGTTGGAAAGCAGATCTGGCCCATAGGTTCATGTTTTCATAACACCGTAGTGTCACAAGGCTGAAACAAATCATCTGTCAGCCCAAAGAAGTGTGCGATGTTGAGATGAAATAGATATGGGAACAGGAGGCTCCTGACAGTTTAGGACACTACATTCAAATAAAGAAAACAAACATTAGGAAAAAAAAAAAAAAGTGAGGGAGGTAAAAAACCACAAAATGCAAACCAGTCATGCCTCCAGTACCAAGCACTGGGGGAAAATACAAGGGAAAATCTTACCAGGGGCCCAGGCTACTCAGAGTGTGATGTAAATGCAAAATTCACCTAAAGATTTTTCTCCACTTCATAAACCCCAGAGGCTTCTGACTCCTGCCAGCATTCCTCTGCTTCACCCACTCAGCCTGACTATTCACCTGGTGGTTTCAGCACAGGGATGAACAGTGAGAGTTCTATTGCAGGAGTACAAGTAGATACACCATCTACCTTAATTTTTCCTCATTTGTTTCCCTTTGTAAGTAAATATATCCCAGGAAATAGTCACTGCTCAAAAGGTGTGGGGGAGTGCAGCTTGACCTTTCAATAGTTAATGTGTGATGACCCTAAATCAAGGATCCCATCTCAGCATCATGCTAATTGCCACACATTACTCTTTTTAGGCCTTCAATCTCATTCCCCACAGACACCATAATTCATGGAAACATGCAAGAGATGGACTTGAGGCAAAGAACAAGGACAGGACAAATCATGCTAATTTAATTTACTTGCTTAATTACATTTCATATCTCATTCATTTGAGATATACAGATGAGTAAAATTCATACAGACACAGACATTGAAAAGCCAAAAATAAAGTCATGAGCAGTTTCATCTTTGAGTTGTGCAGAAAATGAAAGTGAGAAAAGGAGAGAGAATGTGTTAGTTAGCAGATGCTGTAAGGGGACAGGGAAAATACAGTTTGTTCCTTCTGTAATGTCTCTGACCTCATCTTTCCCTTTTCTATATTCTTCTATAATTATTTTGGTCTTAGTTCTATTGCTACATCTTCCCATTCTCATTTTTGTTTTGCTTCACAGTCCAACCTTCTTCAGCAGCAGATTTCCTGGGCCACATTCCTGTGGCCTGGTGAAATATTTCTAGTGGATGACCAAAGGGAGGCATTAATGTCTTTGTGTTACTCTAGCTACAACAAAAAAACCCAAACACTACAAGTAGAGTTTCTCTGACATATACATGTGATCCTAAGGAACTGCTCCAACAAGCAGGATTTCCTACTTTTTCTTCCTGAAGTGACCAGCATAAAAAAACCTCCCAGGGATCTGCCAGTTCTGTGCCACCCAGGGCATCAAATCCTAATTTTACTGCTGTGTTGTATCTTGAGAGCAGCTGGGAGCAGTTCTGAATCTGGGCCTCTATCTTTACACATCCAAATCTGTCTTAAAATCTCACTTCTTCAAACAATCTCTTCTTACTTTTTTCAGCATCGACAAGTTGCAGGTGCTTCCATTCTCTTCTCTGATGCCTGCTTCTCATCTTTAGAGTTGTTCTGACCTTGAAAATGGACTAATCCTCATCCGCAGTCACACAGAGTAATAAATATGGCTATAAAATGATGCTCTTCAAAATATCAACCCATGGCCAGATGTGAAGCTTCACAGGTGTAGACTGGCACATTGGTTCAGCTCCATGAAGTTCTGCACTCTTGCAACATTACAAAATTATCACCTGGAGGAGTCACAGTGCTCGTGATAAAACAATGGGACGTTCACCCAAATGCATAACCATGTACCAGTAGCATACAACATGCCTAAAACCTCTTGAGGACTTCTGTCCCTCCTCTGCCACCAAGAATGCCTGTTCTCCCATGTCTGATAGAGACACACTTCCTTCCTGCCTCCCATTACCCACTTCTGACATTCATAGACCACATATTCATGTTTTCTTCATCCCTATATGAATCAAAGGAAACCACCAGCATCCACAGCTGGTCTACAAAAAAAAAAACAAAACAAACCCCAAAACATCTTTAGATCATTCATTCCAGTCCAGGCACTTCATAGCCTAATTATAAGAGAGTTCAGATGTATGGACACAAGCTCTGAGATGCTGGTGACTACTAGGACCAGAGTACAGGCCCTTGCTTGTTTTATTTATGAGCATAGATATAAACAATATGTCTTTAATCATAAAGTTTTTTGCTTTTCTGCATCTCAACCAATCCCATCCAATATTCTTCAACCACTCAGTGTCCCAGGATTGCTTTCAGCAATGCCTTACACAGTAACTACTTACACTTAATCCTGCAGCAAGTACTCTAAGCAAAAGTAGCATATTACTACTGAGTTACTGTAGCAATAAAAGTCAACAAATGAAAGAATTAACTTGCAGGAATCAAGTATCACAAAGAACACAGCTCTCAGAGGAGTGAGTGAGAAAGTATAAATGATCATCTTTGGCCTGGGCTAACATTGTCACAGCCATTTGAGGGAGTTCAGTGTCCAAAGCCTGGTGGGAGAGATTTGTCTGACCCAGCGTTAGCACTGGCAGAGTGAACATCTCCATTGGAGCTGATTGGCCTGGGTCCTTCATATCTGTGAATAACAGACACTTCTAGTGTGCAGTTCAGCTCATCCTAAAGCAGACAGCTTTAGGGTCAGATAACTCACACTCATTTCTCTATGTTGGCTATAAAGGAAACCATGGGTGACCAGTTCAGCCAGAGACCCCTATCTCACTGCATGAGATGCACGCCTCTCCTCTGCCTGACCCGCATCAGCACAAACTCACAGAATCATAGAATGGTTTTGGTTAGAAGGGACTTTAAAGATCACGTAGTTCCACCCCCCCTGCCATGGGCAGGGACACTTTCACTAGTCCACGTTACTCAAGGCTCTGACCAGCCTGGCCTTGAACACTTCCAGGGATGGGGCATCCACAGCTTCTCTGGGCAACATGTTCTGGTGTCTCACTACCCTCAATGTAAATAATTTATTTCTAATATCTAATCTAAAATCTACCCTTATCCAGCTTAAAGCCATTACCCCTCGTCCTATCACTACAAGCCCTTGTAAACAGGCTCTCTGCAGGTTTCTTGTAGGTCCCCTTCAGGTACTGGAAGGCTGCTATAACATTTCCCCAGAGCCTTCTCTTCTCCAGGCTGAACAACCTCAACTCTCAGACACTGTCCCTACAGGGGAGGTGCTCCAGCCCTCTGATCACCTTCACCACCCTCCTCTGGACCTGCTCTGCCTCTGCTCTGACCACCTCTCTATCTCCCAGGCGAACTCCCTGAAATAAGGGACTGATGCCTTCAAGCACATTCTGTAGCAGACGCCCTAGCACTGATCTTCAGGTAGGTCTTGGTTGGGAATTTATCTGGCATTTCCCCAGCACGCTCCTGAACACACAGCATTCACAGACATATCAAATGTGCCTTTTTCCTGTCCAGGTCTAGCACCATTAAACACACTGAGCAGACTTTCAATACTATCCAAAAGGAAATGATTTCCTTATAAAAGGGCCTCTCATTTTAAGGTGAATCAGACCCATACTGGACTGTATGAATATCATCGTTACGCCTTGTTCCTATAAAAACAATAAGTATTGAGAGCTTTGTTGTTTTCCCAGGAGGAAAAGACTGTGCCAGGCAGCACAAGGAAGGCTGCCAGGCAGGAGGTGGACATGGTTACAGAAATAGGTTTTTTCCAGATCTGGCCTCTGAGAGTGGTGAAAAAGGTTTCTGTGAGTGAAGCAAGTTTCCCATATGGATTACACGTCAAAGGCAGGAATGCAAAGGGAGTCTGGATGCTGCACTGGTCTCATAGCTTGGGCGTGTTACAGGTGCAGCCTCTGTGGTTCTTTGTTGAAAACAAGGGAAGTCACAATAATCATCTCTAATTACACCTCCCTACCCTCATTTATGAGAGACTTGATTTTTTCAGCAGAAATGTAGATATTCCACAAATTCTTCAGAAATTTGTAATTTTTCATCTGGAAACACTGCAGTCTTCTGGAGCTGTCTTTGATTTATTCCATGTTTCTCTCTATTCCATTCCATCTCTACCATCATTACCTTCAGACCAGATGGATTCCAACCTGTGTGACAAATATGAGCTACGTTTTGGGAACCCTTGTTTGTGGCACAAAAGGAAAACACAAAAGGGACCTGGGCTATAGAGAACCATGGCCGAAGAAGACTGAAATTTCCACAAGTGTCTCCAGAGGGTTTTCCAAATAAACATGTTTTTACTTTTCTGCCACTTCGTGTTTGTTTGGTTTGTGTGTGGCTATTTGAAAGCAAGAGACACTTCTCATGTTAAGAAAAGGAAGACTTGGGAGACCTCTAAAATGTTCCTTCTCACATCACCCCATGCATTCATCTGGAAACACTGAACTACTGTATCTCCAAACAACTGCATCCTTATATACATCGCCTGGTGAAAGGGTAGTTGGAGCTGTTGCCTGTTCCCTGGGTATAGCTCACAGACAGGCACAGGAGTCCTCAGCCCCATTTTACAGACATTTAGAGAGAAATGAGACTACAAATGACCAGGCCACACTTAACAGTAAGCATTTAGGAGCTATAATCTTGTGCTCTGGCTGAATGGTCGAGCCAACCAAGCTACCTTTACAGTATTTCCTTCCTGTGGTGCATATTTCAGCCATAGTAAAAAAAAAAAGGAAAAAAGGGCATCAGAACACAGCCAAGTTGTAAAATCTGACCATCTGCAGGGTGGCTGGTGGAAAACCATTTTTACTTTGCCGAGAGAGGCATTTTTCCAAAGCTGTCAAAGAGCTATCACCAAAGACCACTAGATTATTTACTAGTCCAACATCTGTCAAGAAATAATTAGGTTGTTAAAGGTAAATTGTTAGTTACCAGCATTAGGCATCCATTAACATTAATTGAACTCCTCAGAATTATTTAGGAGCAAAGTCTGGCCTCACTGAAGTTAATGGGAGCTTTTCAATTAACTCTTGACTGACTTGATGGATTTGACTCATGGCAGATAGAAAAGTGATGGGTTTCTCTTCAAGCTATGAACCCATGAATGGAGGCATCTGCTATAGGGATATGGTCTCAGAGAGGCTACACACTGAAGGAGTATTTCAGACAACCCAGCCACTTTGGGTACTCAGTAAAATCTCATCTACCCTTGAAAAAGTGCTCACCTGGTGTGTCTCTTCTGTGCTTGAACTGGAAATACACTGGGGCATGGAGGTGCTTGTTTCTAAGTCAGCCTACACATCCACACACTCATCAGCACAGGGATTCACACTGTGTTTGGAATATTTTGGGTTTATATCCATCAGCCTGAATCCAGTGCAATCCTTGGGGAATATGAATCATTGGCATTTGGAGGTTGGTCCAAGGTATAAGTCAGAGCAACCTGCAAGATGTCCTAACCCATGCTGACCTTCAGTGGGACATTCTCCAGATGGATCTGATGTGCTTCTGATCTGCTAACAAAAGCTTCTGTAGTCATTCTGGTGTGTCAGGGATCAACTCCTCTGCAATGATGGGAGAGATGAAAAGGTAGCTCTCACTACAGCTGAAATTCAGCCCATCATTCACAGACCTGAAACTCAGAAAAAATACACTTCCACAGCCACATGTGTCTGAAAAAGAGCAATGAAGTAGTTGGTGGGTAGTTAGTATTGCTGATTTTTTACACCATTAAGGATCCAGGGAGAAGTGAAATGTGGGTGTGCCATATATTGGCTGATTGGGGAAGATTAAGTTTCTGCTGATGCTGATACTTCAGTGTAATAATTTGCCCTCACCATTCCCCTCCTCCATGCAGCCCACAGGGACAGGTTTGATTTGGTCTTCTGGTCAAGAAGAGAGGGTCTAACCTTGCTGTCACGTGAAACAGGTAATGGTAGGGTATCCAAATGGAAAACGTTTGGTTTGTGTTAATACATTAATACAGATTTCTGGACTTCACTGCCAGGTTAAGAGTTAAACTTTTAGTTATCGGATCCCTTGTGTGATATAAACTATCATTATGAGATACATTTTCTTTCCATTATGCTGTAATAAAACCCTCCTCCTTATAATATAAATATATACATTTCCTCCGAGGCATCCTATTTGCTAAAGAACATCATGGAAATCTAATCTCCTTTTAATCAATAAAACACCAAATGATGTTTCTATTTAATGCAAACTTTGCTTCTTACCATGTAATGAACCTGTTTCTATTAAGAACATGGCCATTAATGGAATAAGCAATGCATTACTACTATTCCACTGCTACAGTCAGGTTTCTCTTAGTATTTCCATTATAAACTCTGCTATTTAAGAGTCTGCAATTTTCTGAGCTGAAGTTTTGCCTATAAAATCCTTTTATACTTCTTGAGGGCTTGGGGTTGGGGTCTTGGCTAGGGAAGAAGGTTGCAGCTGTTGTCATGTGCAGGGGCTCTCTCTTGCTCAGCTACAGTCTGACTGTATGACCCTGGCCAAGTCATTTAACCTTTTAGAGCTTCAGTCAATCCAAATGGAAAAAGGTCTGAAAAAGAGAGAGGCCTCAGAGGCAAGAGAGATCCAAGCTTAACTATGTTTGAAAGGATGGCTCTAGGGAATGATAATGGACTGGAGAGACTTTTGCTTTTGGGACATCAGTACAATTTATTGTAGGTCAGCAATGAAAAGAAAATGGAAGTGTGGCATTTTGCCAAGAATAAGAACTATGAGGGGCTGTTCAAACCATTTGTGATGGATGGCTATAAGAAGAGATAAACAGCCGTAATTTGGGACAGAAAATACTTATGATCCAATCTATGCTTTTGAAAAGATACTCTTCATTCCTATGTTTCTGTCAAGCTATTGCTGAAGGAAGTTCAGGACCTCTTTCTTCACAAGATGCTCACTCAGAATATTTTATATCCTTATTGGGTTGTGGTTCATCTCAGTCATACAGTTTCTATTATCTGATAAATGACAGGGCTTTCAAGAAAGAGGAAAAGAAACATGTACTAGGAAACTCTGAGACATAATCACTGGTGCAGAAGTTAAAGGGAATTTGAGGATTAACAAACATTTTGATGAGAAGGCAGCAAAATAAAACAAGGGTGCCAGACAATTCACAGCTGAATTTCATGCGCACAGCCTCATGAATGCTGTAACATCTCATGCAAGCAGATTAGACTGGGAGATCAGATCCTCCACCACGGTATGAAGTCATGCCTACAGTGAAAATGGTGGCCATCCCTTGTATGGGTTGGTAACCTGTGATTGCAGGTTAAGGCAGGATCAAAGCTGGTTTAGTAGCTCTAGCCCAAGATAAATGGGAAGGTGGAGCTCTAGATGCTAACTAGAACTAATGTCCAGGTTACCTTCACTTTGCTCTTATTCCAGCCTTGAGTGAAGAAGTTCTTACACATCAGATGTGTGCAAAAGAGCTTCAATGTATGAGGAATCTTAGTTGCAGTGGAACAGGGAAGGCCATCCTCAACTCCTCTTACTTTTCTTCCTCATCTCTGAATACTGAGACAGGAGAGAGGTAAATATGGGCCTGGGAACACCACAAGAGGGGACATTACAGCTCCAAACCCTTCTAGATAACTGGGAAACCAGACAGAGATCCTTGATCATGGAACAGGTCAGGTAGGACACGTGATATGCAACAGCCTTCGATAAAAAAGACATCTGAAGTGTTTCCTTTTCCTGTCCCTGAAGCTCCAGGAGGAGGTCCTGAGAGAAGAACCAGTCCATACAAAAGGTCTAGTTAGTGACTGTACTGGTGGAGGGGGCAGGGAGGATGAAGCAGAGGAGGAAATTGGCAGAGAGTGCCATCACATCCAGAGGCTTTATCCTAGTACAGGTAACACATTCTTTATTTCATATTTACTTTCTTGCATGTTAAGGAAGGGGAAAATAGACACACTTATTTCTTCTGCTCATTTTCCTGGACCATCTGGTGCTGAAGCAGAGATGACATATCACTGTGAACAAGGGGAAGATGTCACAGTTTGCACTAATAGCTGTGGGAGGAAAATAATTATTTTAAAAGTATGTGGGCTGTACAGACCGTACTTGTTAAGTCAAACTACCAGGAAACTTACTTCAGACACAAAACATTTGATATTAAATAATCAGTAACACTAGAGATCAGCAGTCCCAGCCGTAAATGTCAGACTCGATTCTGCTCTTCACACAACCGTAAGTCAGGTCCCACTTCACTGAAACCAGTGCACAATCTTTTGGATTTACTGGATAAAGTAACAATGAGAAATTATAGACAAATCTATGCCACAGATTACTTGTACCATGTACATCAGTGATTGCAATCAGGTAGGGAAACAGGTCAGGATAAGAGGTGAAGCCAATAACATGACATATATCACCTTCTAAGGAACGACAAGAACATATTGATTTTGTCCCCCTTAGCTCTGATCCTTCCTGTGCTTCTGTAAAGTCCTCAGGGAATCTATGTACACTTTCAGCTCTGGATAATTTCTTAATAAATAGTAATTAAACTTTGAAGCACCAGAGATGTGAAGAGAAATAAAATACTTGTCCTACATAAAAATTCTCAGAGACATCACTCTCACCGAATAGAAACAAGTGAAAATTGCCATCATCATTCAGCAGCTTTAGGCGCCTTTTGGAAATATGTTGAGAACTATCTAACTCAGCTGAGAAACCTGCAAGATGCGTGGAATGGCAATTGAAAATAGGGCTTTTTTTAAATTGAATTGAACAATTTGACTCATAAGTAGTCTTCTTTTTTGGAATGAAATGAACATTTCCTATCCCTCCCCCCAAACAAATCTGTTTCACTAAAATGTTGGCATTTGAAAAATGTTGATAAACTCCAGTTACAATGAGAGCTAGTCAGAGAATGGAAACAGATTTGGTAAATAACTATAAACAAACCAGCTTGAGTTTATTTCTGGTATTTTATGGAATTGCTTTGCTTGTTTTTTGTAAACAAGTAGAGCTACTACTTTGGGTATTCAAAAAACAAAACCAACAACACAATGCCCAGAATGTTTCCAAATTTGTGCCAGGATAAAATAATAATATTCATTATTCAGTAATGCACAATTCAGTATCCTATTATTTTCCTGTTTAGAGCATTCTTTCAGTCAGATAGCAGCCAATCACCCAATGGAAGTAATGGATGTGCAGAACGGTTTAAAAGCCAAACACGTGACAATTGTTTTCTAAAAAGTGTGTTGAACACTGAATATCAAATACACATAGAGACATCTGGATCACGTCTAGTTCTAATGATGATACTCAGATACAAAACCAAGAATGCATTCAAACTGTCCCCTTTTCCTATAGATAGAAACATAGAATGTTGTGGGTTGGAAGGGACCTCTAACGGTCATCTAGTCCAAACCTGCAGTGAGCAATGACATCCTCAACTAGATCAGGCTGCTCAGAGACCCACCAAGCCTTATCCTGAGTGTCTCCATGGAGGTGGCCACCACCACCTCCCTGAGAAACTTGTTCTACCACCCTCATAGTAAAGAACTTCTCCCTAATGTCCAGTCTAAATCTTTCTCCAGTTTAAAACCTCCCGTCCTATCACTACATACCCTTGTAAACAGCCCCTCCCCAGCTTTCCTGTAGGCCCCCTTCAGGTACTGGAAGGCTGCAGTAAGGTCTCACTTGAGCCTTCTCTTCTCCACACTGAACAGCCCCAACTCCTTCAGCCTGTCAGATACTTACAGAAGTAGATATCACACACTCTTCTGTACACGATCTCAGCACTCTGTGAAACAAAGATCATCTCCGTGGTATTCCAGAGAGGCCTATGAGGCTAGCTACATTGCAAGAGTAAGTTTTTAAGTGTTGTCAAAGCAGAATTATTTAACAATACCAGTTCAAAAGTATGTTTTTTAACAAAGTAGGTACCTAATTCAGTAGGACTTTGCTAAAGTTTCTGGAGAGGTCACAGATAAGACCTCCAGAGGTTCTTGTTGGAAACATTGTACTTGGTTCTTTTTTTTGTAGAAGGGAGCTGCCATGTCCAATTGGAAATAAAAGATGTCTATTGTAAACTTAATGCAATTTTATTGGAATTAAATTCAATCTCTTTGTTTTTTTGATGTAGTAATGGGTCAGAAACAGAACTCAAGAGTGCAGCCTCAGACAAGTAATACTCCTGCGGTCAGAGATGCCACCAGTGGAAATACACTTTATAAACAAGGAACCCCTGAGAGTTTGTTTAGAATATTTAAAAGGACAGGGCTCTCCTCAGTCACATACAGACCTGCAAACTTTTGCCAACAAACTGCTTCCCAGTCATCACTGCAAGCCCAAGCCTCAAGCAGAAAATCCATGCCCTAGATAAAGATCACTTCTCTAATGTTATTTTTTCTCCTTCCTCAAATAGGTTATCCAGCAAGCTCTCTACTTCAGCTGATTAAAACACACCATGCATAAGGGAGTGGGAGACACGCACATGGAGTCAGACCCTCAATTTATGTAAACTCCATTGACTTCAGTGGAGTGACACCAATTTCTAGCAAGAAAGGGTCTGCCTACAGACTCTTAAGGGACTGATCAGTAATGTACAACAAATCTTTTTCAGGGAATAAGGTATTTTTGTGACAATGATTCTTATGTCTCGACTATGAGACAGAAACTTTGCTAACAGAGGCAGGGGCTACACAGTGATACTTATGACACGTGAAGGGAAATACCTTGTATTTGAAATGCTTGATAGTCCAATTTACATGTTTATTACACAAAAGAGACATTTATTTACAGGCAGAAAACCACCTATATATTTTAAAGCTTTTTTTTTTAAACAGGGAACAATTTTGAAAGCACAAAATAGAAGGATAGTTTTCAATTGTTTTGCTCTCTTCCTTCTCTTGTCTTGGTCACTGGGAAGAAATTCAGTAAAGCAACACTTCAGATAGTAGACATCATTCATAGCATCTCCATCCACTTTCCACGTCTACTTTGGCAGGCTGTCTTGTGTCATAACTATCAAAAGTTTATTTATAGTTCAGCAGTGTTATGAGAGGTCAAGTAAAGAGGAAGACATGCTGATGAAACTGATAGGGAGTCCTGAGAGGATTTTTTTTTGTGCTGAGGGTGGATTCAGGGTTAGTATTGTTTGGGTTTTTTTAATGTTCATTTCCAAAATAACATGCTTTGAAAACTATTCCTTCCTTTGATTTCTCCATGTTCCTCCTCTCTGGATGTTTTGGCAGTGATATTCTGAAAAAGAGCAAACACTGGCAAGTCTCTTCTCAGAGCTGGCAGGTAGTGTGAGGTTTCTATGTTGATGGCTCTCAGAGAGTTAACAGAAAGAGTCCTTTGGCTGAGGTGCTGGAGACTAGGCCTAAAGAATTGTCAATGTCCTGCTAGCAGGAGTAGCTAGCCTAAAAACCCTTTTTTTAGATTTAGATGCAATTACAGAAGCAATGAGCTGCCCTAAGCTGGGAGAATTTATGGGCAGGGTTTTGCTCACCACTGCCCTCATGGCTGAAGGAAGCTGTTGTTACCACCCCAAAATACCAACTACTTGCTCTCCTTCCTGCACTCCCAGGAAGTATGGTCCCTGCCCATCAGCACTGAGGAAGAAGTTGAGTCCAAATTCCCCTCAGGACTGTGAGAGTTGCTTCTTCTCTTTCTCCTTCAGAGCATTTTCCTCCCTCGGGAGGGTGCTTGGGTGATCTGTAGAGGGTAGAGAAAGAATACATGCCCCTCCCCCCCATGGTAGAGAGGAAAATTTAAGATAGAGGCTTGCAGTGAACATCAAAAGCACCCAGGACCCTTAGGGTAAGAGTGGGCACAACCAGGGAACCCAGGTTCTCCTGCCATCCCCCCCTGTCTCTGTCATGAAGCAGAGCTCTCTCTGCAAGCTGGAACAGAGAAGATCAAGGACTCCTTGAACAAATACAGGACAAACAGTCTCCAAAGCATTGCATGAAAGACACAGTCAGGGTGCTGCTTCTTCAGCAAAGTAGTAACACAGCGACAGCAGGTCAGAGGCAGTTAATACATCACCTTCTAACAGGGATTGAATAGATTCACTTGGTGTATGCAGATAGAGATGATGCTCAGTTTTCAATATTGTGCTGCCTATAACATATGACAGGGTCAACAGGCTGCTGTAGAGATCAAGAGAACAGATCAGCTTTCCAAAAATTCAATATTAATTATTGAATATTTATTTTTACCAGGGGGAATGAGTGATCAGAGTTTCTCTCCAAGGCTCTGTATGAATCTTTGTGTTTCAAGAACAATATAAATCAGGCCTTTTTATTTGTCATTTGCGTGAGATGAAAATGAACATCACAAGCGTTATTAATAAGGCATGAACAGCAGGAAGAAGAGGAAGCAGAGCAGTTCACTCCCTACAAGTTTCTCTCTTTGTATATTAAGTAGATTTATCATGTACCAATTCCTTGCACTACCCACTTCTTTTCTCTTTGGCAAATTTGGGCTTTGAGAGCATTCATGTGCCACTGATTAATATACCTGCTCCTCAGCCACCAAATTATAGCCCTTTACAAATATTAACAAATCAGTCCTTGCAGCAACCCTTGTCTCGAAAGCACCAGTTCCATTCTCCAGGGTGGCACTGAGGGAGGCAGACTGAGGTCTCGGGGATGGGTGAAGGCACAGAATGACAACACACCAGCACTGAAATAGAGGCTAAAGGATCAGTGCAAGGCATGTCCAGAAGAAGGTTCTATGGACAAGACCTATCGATCACAGTGGCCCTTCTGGCCTTCAGAATCCACTTAATAAAAGTTAACTCTCCTTGGCTTCAGGCCCTTTGGCTATCCATCTCAGCCTGTTTCATAAAGGAAATTATTTTCCTCAGCTTTACAAGTGAGGAAAGTGAGCAACTGAGAAATTAAGGCCCCAGCCTCAGGGATACTCAGGTGTTTGATTTTAACAGGATTTCACCTAAAACTGCAACTCTGTCAGATGTGTTGGCTCAAGAGCTTAACTCTCAGATTTACAGCCCCTTTGCTCAGCCTGAGCACAGAGGCAGCCAGAGGCAGTGGGAAGGTGGTCTCCACCTACCTTTGTCCCTTTGTGTAATTGGTGGTTGGATAAACAAACCCCAATGTTTCCAGGCTAACTCAAACCTGGAGAGCTGAGAACAGGTGTTATGAGTGTGTCACTGCTTGACCAGGTAAGACCTGAACATTTGGTACAGATGAGAGGTGTAGATGACATGACTGCAGCCACCAAGCTCCTGTAAGAGGAAGGGAAAAATCTGTAAGTGGCTGTTTGGGCCACCCTAGGGACCATCCCTGAGCTGCAGCCATCCTTTTCAGTGCTCAACAGTATAAAACTTGCCTTTAAAAAAAATACATCTTGGCAAAAGCATTGCTGTTGGTGAGGTGTGAAGGCTGGTGAGGTGGTGGTTTCCTTAAAGTGGGCTGGAGAAATTATGTTCCTTCAAAAGTCAGTTTTTCCAATGTTTTGTTTTGTTGTAAAATGCCACTTTGTTCTGCCTTCTCCTCACACCCTGCAAAAAGTCCACACAAGTCAGTCTACCACCAAAAGAGCTGTTTTGGCTTCTGTCCTCCACTGCTTGCACCCTTCAAATTCCCAGATTTGGTTTGTGTTCAATGGCTAGATGTGTTTCCAGCTACAAAGATAAAACGTCTGTGGCTGCTGAGAGAGTCTCTCTCGTGATCTTCACATTATTTACTGCACAATATTGATATATTACAATATTACACCTAATCATAATTAACAATGATACTTAGCAGCATCTATATGGCTCTTCACACCTTTAAAGTGCTGTGCAAACACTCGTTAATTAATCTTTGCTTCAGGGATCCAGTACCGCACTCTCTTCCACAGGGCATTGAAAGCCAGTCCCCTGGAGCAGAGCTGTGCTTGTTGGGCCATGCCAGCCACCCAGGAACAGCCCCTGCAGGGAAGGTTCAGTTCTCCACTTCTGGGAGGTACCAAGAGCTGCTTTTCTGTCCTCAGGGGAGATGTGAAACAGCAAAAACCCACAAGAATGGGCGACATAGATAAGAGAAGGACAAATGGAGGTGAGGTGATTGACTGCTCTTAGTCCTCAGTGCCGGTGCTGGTCCAGCTTGGTGACCTGAAGCTATCAAATAAAGGTCAGTGCCTTTTCTTGGGTCAGCCCAAATCCTTCATGCCATGAGCCCAAGGCAGTGGGTGAGGTGGGATTGCTGTTGCAGGAGTATGTTGCACCAACTGCCCCTGCCAGATCTCCTTCACACACCATTCCCCACTGTCCATGTTTGAGCCCTGGGGGGATTTTTCTCCATTTGCATTTTGGAGGTGAATGGCGGGTACATTTTGTGCCTCTCATGCAGCCCATTCAGTGCTGGTATCTCTGTCTGGATGAAATGCGTCTTTTCTCAGCTTTTCACTGTCTTGCTCTGAAATCTCCACTCCCATCCCTCTGCAGAGCTCAGTAACAGCTTGCTTCATCTTCCTACTGTCAGCACTCTGCTTTGACCCTTTAATCAGGGGACTTGGCTTTTATCTGGAAGACATATGCCTTAGGTGTCTTGTATAAGGTGCCACACAAAGCAAATTCAGCCAGGCCTGCCAATAACACATCATCTAACCAGATGGGGATAAGCAGACTTGAATTCATTTGCTCCCTTTCCTCTACTCGGTAGTAGCAAGCACCAGAGAAAAGGCTGTTACTAGCTTTGTATAGTGTCTCTGGGTACAGTGTGTTTGTGCTTTGCATTCAAGGAAAACTTAGGTCAGCCTCACAGCTGCTTTTGATCAGAGATGGTTGGCACTAATAAAATGAGAAGCTTTTCGTCACTTGTCTCTGTGACATTGTAGGTACCAAAAATGAACAGTGTCATGGAAGTTGGGTGGTTTTTTTTAACTTGGTGGAATCTCATTTGTGCTTTTTTGTGCATTTTGGATGAAACAGAGAGGAAGTGTGAGTCCCCCTGGGCACAGATATATGGTTTGTGTTGAATTGTCAATGGAGAAGTGACCAAGCTCAATTTTTCCTTTGGTGACCTCAGCAAGATTGATATCTAGATTTTACTAGCTGAAGTGAAAGAATTATTATTACAGACCCTGGAGCAGAGCTGATATACTTGCAATGAATGAAGCCATTTCTAGCTTAGGGTATTCAAATGGCCAGGCCAGGAACATGCCCTGTACAGTGAGAGCAGAGATACCAGCATTCAGACTGACAAAATGGGTCTCAGCCAGCCAAAAGATCAAAGGATCACTTCTCCTCAGAAGTGCTTTCTTCTGAAAGTGCTAATTGGAATATTTGATAGCAGCATCATTATCTTTTTTCTCTTCTTCCCCTCCAAATACTTCTTAAAACTATTATCTTTCTTTGGGTTCTCTCTATTAAAATTCTTCATTTTTTCTCCTTGGGAAATTTAAAGAATGGTGGAACATGCTTAAACCATCCTTTCAAAGCAAACAGATTTGATCTAGTAAAGAGCAAACACACGTGGAGACAGTTGCCTTTCTGCAAGAGGATGACATACCCTCACTTAACAATCCCAACCAATTCCCTGCATTACATTCCTTGCCATGGTCACATCTGATGTCCAATTGTAAGTCACGGACAGTAACATGCTATGGAAGCCTCTGATAGGAGCATGGCCATGGGAGAACATCCCTCAGGGGTGAGTGGCAAGGCTTGGAATCTGTACAAATGGTGATCGTGAGGAGCTTGTATTTCAAATAAAGCAAAGTGTGTGCTCATTTACTGATTGGGATTACAGGCACAGAGAGATTAAGACCCTGATCAGACACCCGCTGAAGTCAATGGGGGGGGGAAATTGCAACCAGCTTAAGTGAGCATATGGCAAGTCACTCCCAGATTCAAGGTCATATGGGAAACAAGCAACGTTGCTGATATTTCACACCCCAAGTGAAAGCATTAACCCTGCTCAGAAACAGTTGTATCTAGTCACAAACCTGAATGAAGAGGAAGCAAGTCTGTGATCACGCTGCCTGCCAGCTTCAACAAAAACTGACAGAGTGAAAGAGGTCTCAAAGACTATGAAACTTTAGGAGCTTAATTAAAAGCAGCATCTGGGCAAATTAAAGGAGAGAGACTGAAATTAGAGCCTCTGCAGACAAGGAGCCAAGCAGCACCTTGCTGCTGCACATCTGCCTCTGTCCCACAGCTCTGCAAGGACCCGGGGACACAGCAGAGACAATTCCATCTGCCAGGACAACCACTTGTTTCTAGGTGAGACTGTGCAATATGTAATTGAAGATCTAGGACCCCATTTTTATGGATACTTAATATGTTGGGAGAAAAGACGTAAAAAATAATTAAAAAAAAAAAAAAAAGGTGGGTGATAGTACTTATAAGTAGAATGCCTGCTTGTTTCAGGTATCCAGGACACTCAGAAACAAACAAAAAAAAAGCCAAGTAGGCCACACTTCTCCCTTATAGACTTGTTTGTTTGTTTGTTTTTTATTGTTCACTTAGGTCTCAGTTCAGTCAGTGTCCACAATAGTCTTTTGAGATGTGCCACAGCATAGTTGGGCCTCCTTAATCTGATACAGCAGAGTGGTGAAAATAGGCAGGGCCAGATGTTCAAATACTTTCACTTTGGCAACAAGAGGAGCAAAAGCAGTGAAGAGGTCAAGGGCCAGGAGAAGAGAAATGGAAGAAAGGCCACGACTTTCAGTAAAAAAAGAGTACCAGAGCTCAGAAACGGCATGGAAGCAAAATAATGAAGTCAAGGACCTCACATGCTTCTGCTGCAGCTGGAAAACGCTTAAGCCTGAAAGTTGGATTTAGATCTGTCACAATAACACGATGCATTTCAGATTGATTGAATTATAACTCACAGGTGCTCCCTGCTCCACACATTTCATCCTTCTTCCCTCCACAACAGGCTTTAAGCTCCAGCACACAAGAGAGATAAAAAAACTTCCGTGCATTCTCCTTAGCATCACTACATCTCTATCATATTTATAAACAAGTATTTTAACACGTAACGCTCTACGGAGGAAATCCAACCACCGTGAGTCGGCTCTTTTGATGGACGGAGTAAACATGATATTTTGGTGACAGGTAATTTTCATACTCAACTGATTAATTCCAGAACATAGGAACAATGGGCTTTTTCAGCTGCTGAATAATGTATGTATGGCATTGCAACTGGTAAGCAGCAGGGTTCCTGGTTAGCGATAGAAATTCACACACCCATGCTATTTTAATAAGCTATCACTGTTAAAGAAGTCTATTTACGTTATTCATCTCCAACATTTGCACAAACATGTCAACTGGGGAAGTGTGTGGGGGGAGGTAGGAGGGAAAAATGAGGTCATATTCATATACACTTTCTTAGCTGTTTAATTTATATAAGCCTGAAAATTAAGCAAAAAAAAAACTTACTTCCAAGGGAAAGAAATCACCATGACCGCCACCTGAAACCTGGGTAATATGAACATGATGGAAACAGACCATAACTAAAGAGAAACATCAAGATATACATAGAGAGATGGGCATAGGCTGCTCCAGAGCCTTGTTAGCCAGAGCGATCCTGGATTTTGGCCACTGGGCTTCTCCATGGTACCACTGGTCCCTTTGGAGCCATCTGGGCCATGTCCTTGTCACTGTCTTGCCATGAACCACCTAAGAGCATGAACCAGACCTAACAGGTTTCCCAGCTGCTCTGCTGTAGTGTGTTGGGGTTTGGGGCAGTAACCAGCAATCTGGGGTCAAAGGTTACTCAACTTGGGTTATCAATGTGGACAGCAAAAGGAAGGAAAGAGCTTAATTAAAGGATCAAGCATCAGACTGACTTAAATTTAGGTGTGTTATGAGCTAGATTGTTAATTGTTTTTAAAGCCATAGAGTTCTAGTCAATGGTGAACATCTGTATAAGTCCATTTTTCTTGGTTCTACATAATATTGATCAGGTAATAAATTATTTTGAATAAAAGAGGCATCTGGTACCATTAGAGGCTCTGAGGTTCCCTGGTTAATTCCCAGCTGCTGCTCCAGAGGAGTGTAGGTTTCCCATAGATTTGGAGTAATGTTTGCCAGCCCCAGAGCATTATCTTGGATACCAGAGGGCATTTTAAATGACACTAGATGCCTGTGTTTAGACAACCGTATGACAACCTTGACCTTCATTGACTATACTGGGAATTTGGACAGCTGGACATCTAAATTTGTGTTCCTTATCTGTGAGCTGAAGCCCACCCAAAAATGTCAAAGTCTCCTCATTTTCACTAGAGCAGGTCACCAGAGGCCAGATTTTCAAGAAAACAGCTCCTATCTTGACATCTGTTCAGCTGCTAAACTTGTGAGCCTGATCAAAGGCAAGGCGACTCCTTCTGAACGATATGAGGGCTGAGCAGGTGAAGGGTGTGTGCTCCACCATCTCCTCATGCCCCAACTACTCCGTTCAAAAGTGGAGTCTGAAGACTGACCTACAAGGCTGGAATGCCCAGACCTGGGAGTTGGGTATTTATGGCACAGATCTATTTGTGCACGGCATGGGATACACAACCAGATGTGGTCCCACATGACACTGAAATCCAGCAGATGACTCTCCAGGCAATAGCACCAAAGGAAAAGTGCTCATTGTTCCCTTTCCCCATGTCTCTTATTTATGTCCCTTGGGAATAAAGTGGGTGGGTTTTTTTTCTTTTTTTTTTTAAACAAAGAGCAAACTGGTCTATTCCAAACAGTTAATCTCATACCTGGCTCCCATTTTTCTTTATTTTGTCATTTGGCATCTGGATACTGGTGCAGTTTTATCCCTTCCAACCTCATATCTAAGTTTTCATATGCACAGTACGTACTGCTATCATAACATTCTGTCTTTTAAAACACTCCCAATTTTCCCTCTCCTTTGCCACCTGGGAGGATTTCCTCTCCTTTTTGGGGGCAGGTATCTCTGGAACCAGACTCCGGGAAGAGACTTTCTTCCTTTTGGAGAGTGGGACTGTTTCCCAAAAAAGCATGGGAATGGTATAAGCATGTTTTCCAGGATATGACTGTTTTACTACACAACAGCTCAATGCTTTTTATCATTCTATTGGAAGCTTTAAGCCTTTATTTATTTTATTTCATTTCTTTTGGCTTTGCAAATAGAAAAATAGGGGGAAGGGGAAATCTCAAAATCTTTGCCATGGGACCCTCTGGAGCATATTAATGTATATGGGGGTAGAGGAGTGCCAGCTATAGGAAGAAGGAGTTGGAGCCCAGGGGCGGCCCCAGCATCACATTGTGCAATGTGTTATTTCAGTCTCTCTGGAGGCCAGTAATTGCTCACGTCAGAAAAACTTTAAGGTAACCAATGTAGAGTGTAATGGCTGCATAAGGAGACCAACTGACAGAACACATTGAACTAATTTTCTTCCAACCTCCCCCAAATTCTTCTTTAAAAGCCTTCCCATTCAGGCTGGGGAAAAGCATGAGAAACTTGCCTGAGGTTTTCTGAGTAACTGGGAGAGGAGGAGATGAAATGGTGGCCAGTTCTGGAACCTTTTCTCCCCTTTGTTGCTCTCTTATCTCCCTCAACCCAATCATAATTAAACTTGCTGTTGCACCCACTGTGCTAGTCACTAATGGGAAAATGCAAACAGTTATCATTGCTCTGCAGGGATTATATTCACAAAAAAATAAGTCCAGTGAGTATTGTTCTCCTGTTGGTGTAGTGATAGTAAACTATGGGGATTTTGAAAAAGTTATTTGCTGACACTTCCAGCCAGCTTTGTAGCATCTGCAGAAAACAGGGTGTTTGCCCTGCTCAAACAAAGTTTTAAAGGAGCTGATTTTGTCAGCACTGCTTTTGGTTGTTTGCTGCGAGACGCTACAGAAGCGTGGCCTGCTTCTTGGTGATTGGTCTTCTAATACTCAAACCTAACTTAACCTGGCTCACTTTTTTGAATGTCTTATGAGCTCCCACACAAGTCTATAATGGGATTTTCCCTATAGCTCCCTGCAGAATGCTACTCTGCAGTGATTTGGAGGAGTGAAGAAAGCGGGAGCTGAAGGAGAGTGGAAAAGGAAGCTATTTTGAGCACAAAGCCTCTAGGCAGATGTAGCTTGTGGAACTATCACGCTCAGCCCGAGTTATTGGAGCAAATCAATACTAATTATTTTAAGGCTGAGGCCTTATGCTGGGGCTTACTTGGAGTACTCGTGGTGATTTTTTATTGCTTCTTTTTTAAAATTGCCATGTGACCTGTTAACGTGGTGTGCAGAGCAAAGATGATGTAAGGCAAGGGAAGGTCCCACTACATAGTCTCACCATGCTTTCAAGCACTCTTGTACAACCTCTGACTGCAGCAGGGCAGGCAAACACTGGTGGAGGATGTATGTCATACTATGAGGCCTTTGTGGGATGGGAAGATTCTCAAAACTCTCCTCCTTGAAAGACAAGAACATGTTTAGACTCTCTGCTTGAGAACAAATGAGAGGAGCTTACGGTCCCTTGTAGCCTCAACTACAAATGAGGATCCACAGCAGCTTGAAATCCACAAACTGTACTGGTACCACCTCAAAGCAAGCAAGGAGATGGCATGTTCCTGAATCAATGCATCTAAGTTATATTTCTCCTTCTCCACACTCCTCCAGCAAGGAACATGCTTCATCCTCCTCAGAAAAGAGATGTTTCCTTGGCCGTTGTCAAACTCTTTTACAGGAAACAGCTCATGTAGCTATCAACCTTAATTCAGCAGGATGGGATCCTATCCAGAGTCCAAACTCTCCATCCAACAAACACATCTGTTTACTGTGTCTCCACTGATACTGAAGATGAATTTCAAGCTCATATAAGGTGATCAGCTACCCACAACTCTCAACCCAGTGACTGCACAGCCCAAATCTGTGAGCTCTCCTGTGATGAAGCAGATGTGTCACATCTCAGTACTGCCCAACACACCCTGTGATGTTTGGTATTTACCCATAACTGTCAGGATCATATCACAGAAGTGGTCTGCAGCACCCAACCCACATTGTTTTTTGCTACCTCCAAGAGCATCTATATTCCTACTGCTGTCTGCTGATCTTTAAGCATGAGAAGCTCAGAAATGCGACTGCTCTACAGACCCATTCCCACGAGGGTCCTGGTTTACACAAAATGAAGGAATGCAGCTGCATCCCAGCGCTGTGCTTAAGAAATCATGAGTAGAACATAGCTGGCTTTGATGCATGACATAGGTCTGGGAAGGGCAAGGGTAGCCAGAAGGTCGACCATAAAAATCAGTGCAGCGATATCCACTGCCATTTAGTTTCTCCATTTTACAGGAGTGGTTATAATGTTTTTCTCCTATAAAAGCTCTTCCCAGCATTGATTTCATTTTTCTTGATTCAGTGACTGAAACAGGAAATATAAAGATTATTTCATTTCATCCAAAATGAAATATATGTTTCATTCTCTGCTTTTTCTTTTTAATCCTCTTTGTTTTAAGAAAAAAAAAATTAGTTACCTTTCCAAGCAAAATACTAATTTGACTTGTAAAGTTTTGGGTTTGCAAACAGCAAGCTGCAAGACTGCAACATTTTAAAAAATGGTTTTCTTTCATCCTTTTTAGGTTAAAAACCTTGAAAATGTGGCATGATTCTGCCAAGTTTCAGGTTATCCAAAAATGACTTGTTTATGGCGAGTGAACTACTGTCTGAGAACTCTCTTCATGTAGCTCCGTTCTCCACTAACCTCTTTTTGTCTTTTTAGGTTTGAAATTCTTCAGGGAAGAGACTGACTTTCCTTTTTGCACAGGGGAGAGCACTTTGAAGATAAAAATTGTTAGAGCAGTGCTAAGTATTGTGTAGCCTCGGAAGAATGTGTTATCAGCTTACAAAGCCACTTTGAAAAGTAGCATACACTCAAAGGCACTGACATCTGTCTGTAAAAAGAAGAAAAAAACCCAAACCAGAAGTGTAGGTGGGATTTACTGTCTGCTGTATAACTTTCTCCTAGACCTCGACTGCACGAAACATACTGCAAGAGAGTCAGAGTTTTTCGCATAACTGCTCTTGATGAAACTTGTTTTTAAGGATTCTGTAGCAGCACAGAGATGCCAAAGCTTTCTGCATTCAGATCCAAAAAACCTCCTTAGGTCAGAGCAGATCAGCCCAGCATGCACAAAGACATGACTCAGCAGATCAAGTTTTATTAACTAACAGCTGATATTCAGGTGAGCCCACCTCTTCTAAGAAGTTATATTCTAAGAAGGGGTTTTTTTCCTGGTGAGTATCACTGCAGGAAACTGAGTCATCAGCATAAACAGATCTTCAGAGCTGGGTATAAACTATGTGAGACCCAGCCGCTCTGTATCATCTTTATATGGGAAAATAATTTGTGACTTCTCCCATCCTTGTTAGACTTTCGAAAAGGCTACAGGGAGTTTCAGGGATGCCTGGTATTTCTTCAGTCATGGGCATCATTTTATTGTTTTTCTGACTAGTGTGAGACAGGCACTGATAAAAATAATCCTGTCTGTATATTCAAATCCGGAAGAAAAAGTACGCTGAGAAGGATGAGACAAGTAATCAGCACTGATGGTTTGTGTTCATGGGGATACAAACAAGAGCTGCTGCTCATCCTGCATCCTTTTCAGCACAGCACCAAGGCTCCTATTCAAAGAGACCCCAAATCATCTGGGGCACAGAGAGGCTGAGTAGCTGGGGTCTCCCCTGGAGGGTTAGACAACTTTTTAAGGTCCTACAGATGCTTTCGTTCCTATAGGACTGAAGAGTAGCTGTTGGATTATTCCATGAGATCAAAGACCTCACTGTCCATAGATCCAGGCAATGATTTCAGACCTTGCCATGGTGCCATAAGGTGCAAGAGACGTAGTCTGGGGCCCCTAGCTCGGCCAGCTTTCTCCAGGAGCAGCCTTCTTGAGCTTGTGACATGCTCCACCATGCAGCAGAACCTCAGCTAGCCAAAACAAGTGTGCAGGACTAAAACCCTAAAAAACAGTGCCTAGAAGCAAACAGACTCCCTCCTTTCCCTTACCATCCAAGGCTCCATTTCTGCAAAATCATCTTCCTATATCACTTGGGAGCACGTGGCAGTCTGACCTTGCAGATCAGCTATGCACTAGTAGCCACAAGACAGCTCAGGAAGCCACTACAGCAAAATGGAAATCTTCCAGAGACCACCTGGATTCCCTATGCCTCCTGACCACTGTCCGGCATCTCATGTGGGTGCATTAGGTCCATCTGTTTCTCCTACACCTGAGCCACTTAAGCAACTGCTATGGGTCTATTCAGCTCAATTAAACTAGAAGTGCTTTATACAACTGTTGCAGAACAGCTTCCATTTGCCCCTGCCCCTGAAGGAACCTGACCTCCTAGCTCAGGTATGTGAATATCCCCCAAATATATACATGTTTTTATTCCTCCTCATTCTTATTCAATAATCAAACACACCCATAAACACCCTTTCTCTTCACTACAGCATTAACTAGGAAGGGGCCCAATATGTTGGAGTAACTGTAAAGACAGCCTCTTTTAGCAGATTACTCTAAAATTAGCCATGGACAGCCTGGAAGTCTGTGCTGAGGCTCTACTGCAGGTGAAAACATGGAGCATCAACTTAAAACCAGTAGTAGGCAATGAGGCAAGCTCTGAGCTCGCTGGGTGTCTTGATTACATGGGGATGTTGTGCATCAGTTACTGTTCCTCTGCTGTTGTGTGCTGCTGGTGGTACCCTGCGGCTTCAGAGGTATTGGGCACTGAGGAGGAGGAGGGTTTCCAAGAATGGACCACAAGGCAGAGCTCCCTCTGCTACTGCATCCTGCAGCCTGTGGCTCATAGTGGCCTCAGTTGCCTTCTCACGTCCAAAAAGCTCATAAAGAATGGTATAAATTCATCCACATGCAAGAACACAGGGAAATGAGCTGTGAAATAAGGGCAAACACCTCAAGCCATAAGCTCTCAGCTAGAGTATGAACAGCAGCCAACCAGTTATTATTGTTGTTGTTATTATTATTATTTTAGTTTCAAGGCTTCTGTTAAAAGCAAACCCACGTTCTGGAGTAAGACAACATCTGAACTTGATCCTGTGAAAGAGCTCACCCAAGTTACTTGTTTTCTGAGGACAGCCTCATTAGTAAATTTTGGTCTCAGAAGAAGACATATCCCCCATGTGGCATGTCCTATCCTCCAGGACCTGGCATTTGCTTTCTAAACCCAGGGCAGAAAATTTGCCTAATTCCAGGTCCCATTTAACTCGTGACTTGCCACAGACAACAGAAGCCTTTGCAGCTTCTCGGAGTCACTCCCTTCTAGCCTTTGCTCAGCTACAGCTTTCAAAGCCATCGCTTTGAAAGTGTCCATTTAATGACATTAAGTTTTCAGCGTGTCACTGCCCACAGACGATAGCTGAACTGCCAACAGCTCTGTTAGTCATGTTCTGAACATAATGATTTTTATGATTCTTCCCAATAATATGCAATTTTCATGGGATGCTGCCAAACTGAAGACCTCAAAGCACCTTACACAAGGTCAAGCAGTACATCATTTTACCAAAGGAAAACTGCAGAGAAGGTGAAAACCCCAGCCCTCATCACCAGCATCCCAGCTAAAGGTAGGCAGCTGTGGGCCATAATGTTGCCCATTGGTTTAAGCCACCCATACTGCTGCCCCACAAGGGGTACGTATGTTCAAGGTTACCACAGGATGTCCCCATGCCCCAGGTGACATTTTCAGGATGCCTTAAATGTTCTTTGGGATCTATAGACTCAGAAGAGGCTTTTTCTGCTTGTTCAGATCCTATTGCTGCACCACACTGACTCCATGTGGTGCTGGCTGAGGGAAAACTATCCAGGAGAAGGAGGAATCACTGTGATGGATGATGTTCAGAAGGAAAAGACCAGTGAGCAGTGACATTCACATCAGACTCATTCCCTTTACTCAGAGCCCATCTCCATGACACTGAGCTTCTCCAACTACATGTGTTCGGATACTCTGTTAAGTGGGGGGAGAAAAATCACAGTTTTGTAAAATACAGTCTAGCTCCTGTTGGGAGGTAAACTGGGAGTTGTGACACTGAAAAGTGGTTTGAAGGTTTACTTCTAGCTTGTTTATGCAAGCATAGCCTGTGTGTTTTCATCCCAAGTAACTTTTCAACCCAATACAAAAGAGATGAAGTATTCCTAAAGCTGAACAGTTCCTCCAAGTTTCATTAAAATAGGCAGCCAGGTAGATGAGCGAGCTCCAAGCAGAAGGAAGGGTTGAGATGTGAGAGAAGTGACATAGAGTCCTACACACGTATGAACACATACAGCTTTCAGTGCCCCAGCTGATGGAAAATCCTGACTTTGTCCCTGTGCCAGAGAATCCAAACATCAGACACAAACCCTGGAAATGAGGCTGCTTTGATCCTGCCGCAGGCTGAATCGCTGATCTCCTGTGGAATTTGCCCTCCTAAGGCTGGAACAAAGAGGCCGGATGAATGTGTGAAGGCAGGACAACAGCAGCCACCTCCTGTCATTCTGCCCATGTACCCCTTCTCCCCTCTTCAGCTCACCTTGTTATTTGCTCGCCAGGTCCACACTGCTTCAGGTAACCGGTGACTGCACTGCATGGACTAAAGCAGCTGGCATAGTGGGAAGCTCCGAAAGGACTTAGCCTTCCTGCAGTGACACTTCCAGACAAACTAACAGCATACCTTGGTGATGCTAATGAAACATATCCTGCTGAGGGAAGTAATCCCAAGGACTGCACAACTGCTAGGGCCCAGAAGTCCATCACTTGGTCTGAATCAGCTTTTCTCTCAGAAGCTGTTACACCAGCCCAGAGGAGTTCCTCGGGATAAAACTGCCACAGTGTGACCCTCTGTGCTTTCCCCTGATGCAACCTGTGCCACAAATCATCAGGAGGTAGAGGTGAGTCAGCATGGACCCAGCAACAGAAACACTTTTAAACCTGCCACAAGTTTACTAAGATGAGAGGATGAGTCTAAGGAGTCTTAACTCTCCTTTTCCCCTTATTTGCACCACTGCATGCTCCCATGGTGTGGCAACACTCACGCGGACATGACCTGTCCCCATTTCTCATTGGAGTTGTGCCTATCTCCAGCCTGAGCTGCAGGCATGCAGGGTGGTCAAAGACCTGGGGTGTTACTCTGCAGCACCTTCCAACCTCCACTTAGGGAGCTCAAAATATGTCCATGCTCCCCATACTTCCATTATCTCTAAACGCCAGTGACTTGCAAAGCACTGAGGATGCTAATAAACAGACCTGCTCTTAGCATGGCATTTTGTGGCAGCCATGAGAAGCCAGCCAGGTACTGGTTCGTGGCAATCCAGTCAGTGACAGCTTCTGCTGCAAAAACCCCCAGCGATGGTTCACATGATTCCATCCCCACCTCTGTGCAGGCCACTGTCTATCCAGCTGGTGGGTTGCTGCTGCTCCCAGATTACAATTCCTATTCTAGAGTCTCTTCTGACATTTTGACTACTACGGCCTGATGCTCACAAGCTGTGCTCAGAGAGGGTGAAATTCAGCTCCTCCAATTGCACCCAGTATCTCTCTCATAATTTCTTTTCTTCCCTTCCTGATTCATTTAAAATCAACTATGAAAAATGTCACTGGTTTCCAGCAAAAGCATAGGTCTGACCAAGGCAAAAGTCAGCCCTTTAATTTAAAACAGTTGAGGGGGAGACAAGTCGGTGAAGCTGCTCAGCTAATGCACAAACAGTTTGTAATTACAGGAGCAGGCTGGGAAAACAGGACCTACCTAGGGAATATTCTTATTAAATAAAGCAGAATTCTGTCACCTTCTTAATCATGAAATATTGATGAAACTGTAAGCAGCCCCTCTGAGGTTTTAGCCTTTGCCCTCTCCTTGTGTATGTGTGTGTCCACACAAAGATGAAGGGGAAATAAAAAACACCTCAAAACCTACTCATGGAGCTTCAGAATACTAACCATGCTGCTCTGTACTGGTGGATTTTGCTGAGCTTGCGTGAGCATATGGATTGGAGAAATAAAAATTCTTCACTCGGCACAAGCAGAAACTTCTTTTGGATTAAATGAGTAATGGAGGGGTGATTAAATAGAGGTAAGTAAGAAAGGACATATTAAAGGGAGGACTGTTCTGTGGATCTGCAGAGGAAGGGTCAGGTGTTGATGTTCTTCCTTACCTTGAGGCATGCCACATGTTTTAGACATAGCAGAGGGCTACTGAACTTCAGGTATCCTGGAGTATCAGATCTTCCCCTGGCCTTACAAAGCTATGCTTGTAGCTCTGGTGCTTGTTCCTGGGTCAAACAACAGCTGAAAACAGAAAAACAAGTGGCAGGACCTGTCTTCACATGGCAAAAGACAACAAGGGCAGCAGGTCATTTGAGATGTTGGAGCTCTGGGCATCCATATTCTCCTTTGGGAAGTCTAGGAGCCCCAGAGAAAACAGTGCCCAAGACAGTGCAGCCTGTGAACTCTAGCTGGATTTACTCAATATTCACCAATATCCACCTCTGGGGACAGTCAGAACTGGGACAAGACCCCCACAGCTCTTTGGTTTCAGACGATACTACAGCATGAAGCTCCACACCATCACTGAGGTGCCAAAACCACGCTAGCCACTCAGCAGAGGAGCAAGCTGGCTGCTGGCAGCTGGCTGTTGGCAGGACAGGCAGTACCATACCCATTGCACCCTTTGTTTCCTCTCCTGGCGCTGCTGGCTTCACCTATCAATTTGCTGAGGGGCCTCAGCAACAGGAGCCCAGAAAAGCCCTGAGGAGGAAGATCCAGGGACTATGAATAATGTGGGTGAAAACAAGAAGTGTAGGGAAGAAAAATCACAGGCAAATTTTCATCCCTTCGCACTTCTCTGTGCAGTGGGAGGGGACAGAAACTTTTCAAACCAAAATAACCATGCTCTGTTCCACTTCTGTGACTCAGAACCATGGTCCTACCCAAGAAAAATAAATAAAGAAAAATGGAAGCTTCCCAGAGGAGAGAGTCATTGGGAACCATAACCAAGAACTGGGAGACCAGTGCATCACCAGTAGCACATCCCAAAATGCTGACACTTGTCTGAACCTGCAAGAGGTAGATGAACGGGTCTGAGAAGAGAAAAAATGTCTGGGAAAGAAGGACCAACCACAGGGATCATCCAGGAATGGTAGTTGCTGTGTGAGGTTATGGAGAGTTTCCCAACAAGAAAACTTCAGAGTTGGGAGGAACTGGAAAAAGGGACTGGGGCCAGGCTGGCTGGAAAGCAGAGGAAGGAAGGATCAAAGCACTAGAGGAAGGAGGAGGACAAAGACAGGGAGGCTGCAATAGCTTAGAGAGGGAGAGATGCATCAAGCAGCAGGGGAGCCTTCTCTCTGCCCACTGTGGTAATGGGGCCTTTGTTCTGCTCCTTTCATGTTCACGCACATCCCGGTCCATAAGGACAGCTGACAGGAGCTGAATCAATCACTCCCTGGCCCCAGCGGAGGGCAGGACATGATTGATTTGCTCTCCCTGATGGCTGGCTCTGAAAGGACGTGTTCTCATTACAGTTAGTTTCTGGGTCCCAGTTCTTTACTCCAGGTCTAAATGATGCAAAACTTCCTGCCTCCATCATGGGCTGATTTGGTACCACAGTCTCCTTTCAACTGCTTCAGAAGGCTGGGGAAAAAAAAAATAAAGTCCACATTAAAACACACAACAAAACTTGTGCCTCAGCTTAAAAACTTGCTGCTGAAATATAAAGCTGATGCTGTGGCCATGGATGATTTGCTCCAAATTCCAGTCATGCTTGTCACAGTCCCACAGCCTCTCTCTAATTGTCAGCATAGCCCTTTGTGTTCCTAATCATCCCTGAAAAGGCCCCACTTTCCATGATACGGTGGGTACCCTCAAATTCTTGCGTTTGGAGACCCGGGGTAAAGCAGCCATGCCACTACTGTTTCATCCTGCAGGCTGCAGGCTGCCCTGGGAGAGCCTGGAGGATGACAGAGATGGGCTCTGGTCACCAGAGTGAGCTGGAGATACTCTGCCCAAGGATGAAATGAGATGGAGGCAGGTGGCTCTTGGATGAACATTCAGGAGCATGAAAAGGATGGTGGCACCCAGAATCAATGTCAGTCTGCAGTTAGTTCAGATCCACCAATGGCACAGGGTGAAGCCAGTCCTTCTGACTGAGATTACATTGTATTTTCTGCAATGGACACTGATGCAAGTCAAGTCAAGTATACTTCCAAGGTGAAGGACTATCCACTTTAAGTTTTTTCCTTGCTTTAGTGTACATTAAACATCCCAATAATTCCAGCCATGGGTGAAAGCATTACTATTAGATGCCAAGGCCATTACAGAGATAAACAGTTTATCTGCAGGCTTTAATCATTTACCATTTTAAATCCTGCTCGCTTACATGTTCATGTACCCTTCAGCCACTCTTTTAAGCAAGTAATCCACAGCAACGCTGTGTTTTCCTTTAAATGTTGCTGATAGAATCATGGAATCACGTGAGTTGGAAAGATCATTAAGTTCATCAAGCAATGAATGCTGCTGCCCCCCAGTCCATCGCCGTGCTTGCTGAAACCCACCAACCCAACTCAGCTGTGTACAATGGACTGAACACCATGGAGAATGTGGCAATTTGCAGCCAAATAAACTTGATTCAAAACCAGTTATGCACAAACCCAAATCTGAACGGTTTGGTTGGAGGACAGAAAAAGTCTCAAAGAGGCTTTCAGGACCAGATATTGTGACAAGGGTATGTGGTCTGGAAAAAACAAAATGCCTGCCTACCTAGGAACAGCAAAATAAGGTAATCATAGTGAGTTGAAAGCATGTTCAAACCACCAGAAACTGCAACAACTGTAGACTCTGATTCTGTTAGTGATAGCCTTCTGCTGAGCAGGTCCTTACAACTATCCCACTCTATCATTTTCCCTGAGGAGTGGGTATCATACCAGGTCTACAGATCCAGCTCTGGTGTCCAGGGCAAAGCACTCCCTGGTTTGAGTGCACGATGGGGTAGGTAAGGGCTGGCACAGCTCAGGCTTCCACAGACGGCAGTTTAGCTGCCAATTTGGGAATGTCTGACCTTCACCTCCAGATTTTGATATTTTGCAATTCCTTCTCATTAGCTGTATTTTCCACAGATCTGTATCACTGCATCTTTACAAAAGCCCAAAGGGTTTTCTACTCTCCAATGAGTGCTCCTAACTATTCCCGGCTTTCCTTGCTAGGAATAGCTGCTTCTGCTGGCTGCATGCACTGCTCATGTAGGCAATACATTTTCCAGATTCTTTCCACCTTCCACTCCTTTTTACTAGAGATTTGCTCCAACATGAGAACAGATTAAGCTGAAGCAGGGGAAACATTGGAGCCAGGTTGGCTCAATAGTTTTAGAACAGAATTTTCTTTCATAATCAGCACAGAGCTCTGCACAGACAACAGTATAGCTCTTCAGTTTGTGTAACTTCAGCCTTGCTTTTAGTAGCAGCATCCAGGAGATGCCATAATTCTCAAGAAGCAAAATTCATACTTTCACCCTCCAAAAAAGGTGATATAACAGTATAATACAAATCACAATATGATTCTGATTTAATCTTTTAGTCTAGGACAAGGTGCAGCAAGAATGAGCTGCTTCCTGAGGACTGGGGTGTCTCTAAGACAAGTGTGACCTGGAGACATAGTAGGACACAAGTTGCAACATACCTACGACACAACATCCTAAACACAGCTTGGAAGTTACAACTTCCAGATACATTTTCAGTTGCCATAAACAGACTTTTCTGCCCCTTTTCTCTGCCTGCTTAGCCCTGGCTCCTGTAAAAGCTCCCCAAGTGGGGATTTATGCTTTCCCAGTAAACCAAAAATAACATCAGGGAATAGATCCTGTTGCACAACCACGAAATACGAGACAATATCTGCCTGAAGGAGCTCACAGGCTCTGTAAATGAAAGAGCAAATGACACAGCAGTGAAAGGAAGATGTCTGATTGAACATGACATAGTGTTGCAGGCTGGGTGTCTGAACACCACACACTGAATATGCTGTTAGAGCACTGCTTAGACTTGTATTTTCACCCTTATGTACTAAAGCCTTCTGAGGTTAAGCTCACCCAATTTAGGAATACAAATAAGCTCAAAAAGTCCCGTTTTGGAAGCTTCCATTCCTCGGGAAGCCAATGACAGCATGATGACGTTGCTCTAAATTCACCTTCGGGCAAACTAGGCTTAGTCACTGCCATGAAATTGTTGCTTTCTTTCCTGTCTTTCCTGCCTGCTCCCCGTTTGACACTTTTCACTGTGACAGTCATCAGCCTGTGTATAATATAATCAAAAGACTGCTTCTGGCTTCAAGCCGTTCCAGAAAGAAATTTTCAGAGCACCCTACATTAAAATGCAACCCCTGTCATGTACCTTCCCACTATGTAACTTTCTGTTCCTTTCCTCCGCTCCATCCTTTGGGGTTTAGGGGGTTTGGGTTTGTTTGCGATTTTATTTTTTTTTAGTGTTATCACATTATGCCATGTTGCAATTGTAAAACCACATTATAAAAGCAGCCAATATTGAACTAATTTTATCACAGTGCTGGTAATAAAGTTTAACACCAACTATAATATTGTTGTACACCAGAAATATTGCAACAGAACAGTAATATCCTGTTAAATTCATTTTCCATCCAACGCCACAAGATCTGTTGAAAGATGTTAAGGGTGAAGGGTTTGTAGATTTAAACTTTTTTTGCTTGCTTTCTTTCTTTCTGAAAAGCACCATAAATGTTTAAATTTCATAAAATGATACATTACAAATTTGGCAGTAGTTGTTCTGGTGACACATCTTTGTCTGAAAAGTAATGGGTGTCTGGTAGCTGCCCTGCAAAGCAATATACATCATGAGAACCAGCCCATAGAAAGGAAGAGGTAGTTTTAACACGGCCCCCATTACTCCAGTATCATGTCCCCTCCTAATGCTTTATATATATTTATTCTTAGGCACCCCAGGGAATTAGATGCAATTATCCATTTTTTTTTTTTTGAGTGGAGAAATGGGTAAAATGTTAAGCAGCTCGCCCCAGGTGACACAGAAAGTTTGATGATGCTTCATGGATCTGAATCAGCATCCCTGGTGCCGTGGCTGGGATCTCTGCTGCTCCCATGGGAGGAGGACACGGGTGGCTAAATACTTTTCCTTGCAATCATCCCTGTCTGAGTATGCTGGCCACTTTCTACTGCCTCCAAGGAAAGTCTCATCCACCTATAGGAACACACAGGATTAATTAAAAGCATTCTTTTAAACCAATTAACTTAAACTGGTAGAAACCCTTGTGTAGATACTCTCAGTGGATTTAAAGCTATTTTTTTAAATTCAGTTTAACTGGAGGCTCTGCATTTGCCAGCTGTGTCCCCAGCATCTTTACCATGTTCTCAACTGCTTCTGGTTTTAAGCTAATTTTAATTAAGCTCACACACTCTGTGTGGTCAAATCCCAAAGGGTCTGTAGAAAGGCAGGCAGAGACACTAGGAGGAAGAGTGTAAGTCAGTTCAAGGCAATCTCAGGTGCCACAGCACAGCTCTTGGTAGGTGCCAACTGATTTAAGTTCAGTATATGTGGACAGTGAGACATCAGCCTTGTCCTGATGAACTTATGGTTTTCATGGAAATTACCCTACACTTTAATGATGACATTTGTCCAGTGACAGGAAAAGCAAGGCAGAAAATATGAATGATGGTGGGCTACAGAAAATCAACAAAGCAGGACACCCCATATCTCCCAACAGTCAGTGCTTGTTGAAGAAGTCAGTGCCCTCTGCCTTCCCAAAGAGCAGGGCTAAATGTGACCTGGGAACAACACTCAAGGCCGAGATTTTCAAGGTGGAAATCAAAATATGTAAGTATGGCTGGTACGGAGTCAGCCCAAAAGGCCCGGTGTTCATGGGGACTGTCCATGACTCTAAACAATCAAAAACCTCTGAGAGGTGGAGAACTGTAGATTTCACTGACCACCCTTTGATCCAAACACATACACTATGCATTAAACAAGACACCTTGGGAAATATTTTTAAACATCTTCTGACCTCATTTAGAACAAACAGGAGGATAAAATGCCACTTACCCATAAACCTTTCCTCTTTTTAAAAGATGATTCAGTGTTTATTTTATTTGTTAATGCATGTGCCAAGCAGACAATAGGCTGAAGTGGGGAAGTCCCCAGTCCTTTCTGAGCTCTAACCCACTCTTTTCCACCTCCCTGCAACTCCTTCAAGGATGCTAATGCTCCCAGAGGTTTTCTGTTGTGGATTTTAACCCCCACTTCCCTCCTGCTAGCTGAACCTAGACTTTGATTTGTTAGTCTTTTCTAGATCAGATGATCACACAATGGTGACTGACTCTCTCTCACTGTTGCAGATCATGTCTCTAAGATTGCATCCCTGAGGACTGGAACCAAAGTCCATGGAAATCTGCAGCTCAGAAACTCAGTACAGTCTTACCTTCATATATGGCCATTCTTGTAGCACCAAACAGCAGTAATAACACAACAACTTTCAGAGAGGAACCTTACCAGTTACCAAGAATTGTCTTAAGACTGTATCCACAAACTGTCTTTAAAGATCTGTTGGACAATATTGGGCCATTAGCACTGTGATTTGGATTAACTTGAGTTTTGAATGTGCACAAATAATAGTTTCCAGGACAGCATTGTTTACACGTCTATATAAACATTAATAAACATCAAAGCCACAGTCAGTGACCAATACACCCTGCTGCCCCAAATAACTTTGCATTTCTAGCAGGATCTGTAGCCTTCACAAGAACTTATTTTTAAGTCAGAGATTGAGGGGGAAAAAATAAAATACTTGACATCCACTGTGAAAGGCTTTGCGTTGTTAATTTATTCCTCCAGAATCTAGGAAACTTGTCATGGAGAGATATAAAAGGGGAAAGGAAAGGTCTTAAGGACCTGTGAAAAGCTGGAAAAGAGGAGAATCAGAAAACAAAGTCACAGACACTACAAGAAAACCACATATCAAGAAGATTTTCTGAGACCATGTGACAATATATTAGAGGAAGGATTTCTTATGGCTATTTTCCAACAGCAGCTCGGCAATATGAGAGTCTGTGAGATGGTAGAGCAGATACAAGCCATGCAGAAGATTCATTGCAAGTGGAGAGCAGGAAGGCAGCAGGATAGCTGGGCTGGTGAAAGTTTGTAGGAGGCCTCTGGGAAGGAGGCAGGGGACTAGCTGCCTTTAAGAAAATGTGACAAGAGTCAGGATGCAATGGGAAGACTTTCCAGGGAACGGATTTCCTGCCATCTTGCATCTTAAAGCACTTTGTAATGCAGTGACAATTGGACATGAAAGGGACCTTCCTGAACTGCTGCAGGTTTATGTGCATTCTGCAAAGGTGGAAGTAACATCATAAAGGGGACAAGTTTGGAAATAAGTAAGTCCACTTAAAGCACCATCATACCATTGTCTACTGGTAACAACATTCTTTTCCTTCCTCTTACTCCATATTTACTTTTCTAACAGTATAATTCTTAACTTGTCTTAAACTACACTTGATTTGCATCCGTTTAAAGGAGTAAGACCTTTTACATTATTTCTTACAGTGGAGCAGTGGTGATTTACCCCTGCTGAGAATTTTGATTATATCCATAAAGGCAAAGTCAATCCAGCTTGAAGAATGGCTGTGTGTTATCCCATAGTGCAGCCCAAGGGATGCTTAAGAAATGAATATGAGAGCATGAAGCAAAGGCACAGATTTTAAGGCCAGAAGAGACTGATAAAATCAATCTCTACTAAATAACACAGATATCCAGATTTTTTTCCAGTCAGTCTCCCAGAATTACACAGGATATCTGTAGTGGAGCTGGAAAGGTAACCCAAACACTTATGTCCTACTGCAGCAGGTGACCTGCAAGGCCACAGTGAAATTCTCTTGGGCAGAAACAAGACAGGCATTTTCTTTATATGTCATTTAGGGACTGTTTGCTTTTCCTGTGCGTCACATGACTGTGACCCGGGACCATGCCCTCAAGCAGGCAGCAGAACAAATCACAGAGCACAAATTGCTTGAAAAACTTGTGCAGGTGGATAATGAAAAATGCAGTCAAAACCAGTTCTCTGTGAGAAGATACTGAGAACAATTTCTCCTGAAAACAGAATCATCACTTCTGTTGGCATAACCTGTTTCTTCCCCTGTCTTACTCAAACCCTAATATTCAATGCAATAAATTGACACAAAACAATTGTCTGAATAGTGAAATTCATGTTGTCATTTGTGAATGATTTGTGAAGTTAGACACTGTCCTACCACAAGAATTTATTTCTTTTAATAATTATTTCTCTTTTCTTTAGTTAGCAGAAGAAGCTCTGTAAGTTGTCTTGATAGAATGTCCTCTTCTTCTTCCTTCAGCTGCAAACCCATGTGCTTCCCCTTCCCTTCTTCCAAACCATCTTCTCCATTTGATGTCTCGCTTTCCTCTGACCATAATGTTGTGTGGATGGTGCCTTAACCTCGTCAGTTCTGTTTTAAAGAGCTTAAGTGGCTTTTAAAAGTCAAAAATACCTCGTCTTTGGCAAGCCATGTTCACAAACAGAAGAGCTTTAAAAAAAAGGCAAGAGTGAACTGTTACAAATAAGAAGGAAACCCCTTTATTCAGTCTACGGTCCTGCCGTTCTCATTGTGTCTGAACACAACTGTGGAGCAGGTGTACCTGGGCCCCATTCAGACTCTGCACTGTTCTATGCTGAGATCCAACCAGGAGAATCTAGAACTTAATTTATCATACATGTTTACCAAGCTGTCTCTGGGGACATTCATAATGATTCTGTTTTTATCTGGCAACAGAAGAGGACAAAGGCACGGTGTTGTGAAAGAAGAAAGCTGTCAGAAGACACGTAACATATCTTGCTAACATACTCCATTCCACTTTCCCCCCAATAGCTTGGAGCACTGTTTTCCTTTTAAAAGTATCCTATCACATCTGACAGATGAATTAAGGCTTAAAAGCATCAATATTTTGGGAAAGTGGTACCTGCTAGCAAGGTAGATACAAGTTTGTCATTCAGGAGGTGTGGGTATGGGTTTGTTTGGGTTTTTTTTAGTTTTGGTGGTTTTGTTTTTTGTTTTTT
>VWZY01004508.1:144602-174994 GCA_013399075.1 Chloroceryle aenea | reverse complement strand
GGGAGATGTTTGGGTTTGTTTGTTTGTTTGTTTGGGGTTTTTTTGGTCTTTTTTTTTGTGTCTTACTTTGATTTCTTCAGTGGGCACCTCATCTGTCAGCACTGGGGCAGAGTGTGAGTGCTTTTCCCTGGCTGTTCTGAAAGGTGAGCACTAAAAAACTGTTATTGCTCTTGCTCAGAGTAGGTTACCAGAAGGTTATTGCAAAAGGATAGGTGAAAAAAAAGGGCCAATATCATCCCAGAAGTAGATATAAAGCATTCTGATAACTTTTTTAATTCCTCTCATAAGAAAGACTGAATCAGTCGTGTTGTTCATATTCCCCATTGTACTTCTGATGGGCTGGTTTGCTTATCTGGCATTTCGGCTCAGATGCATCCCACCTGATAGTAGGCTGAAGTTAGGACTGTCATTATCTAGGCACCAGCTACAGTCACTGAGAAGAGAAAAGAAAGACACCTCAGGAGAGGGATTCACATCTGAGGAGGGTGAATCATGCTCTCAAGATGCCAGTATTTCTCCATTTCTCAAGATGCTGCTGGCACAAACAGCAGTAAGTCAGTACAATGAGGCTTCTAATTTAGGAGCCTTGGTGAAGTGCCTGAAGTTTGATGGATGAATCTAGACTGTGGTGAGTCTGCCTCTCATCATATCTGCAGCTTGATGGAAAGAGAGATATCAAAGATATTCACCCCTTTGCCACACTTGTGACTCTTGTGAAGAGAGGTGAAAGCAGCTTAAAGGAAAAGAGGAAAAAAGAGAAGAGAAACATGATTTCCAAGGGGAAGCAATGAAATCTATCCTGCTATTGCCTTCTGGCTTTGAGAGCTGAGTTGCATGGCTTCTTGTCTATGCCACCTCCACAGCCAGAAGGCTGCTCAAATACAGGATTTGATTCTGGCCCAGAGCTCAGTCAGGAGCATAACTTAGGATATGCACATGGTTTCCATCTGCTCCTCAAATACTCCTCTCCCATAACTCATGCGTCTGAGTGGCTGCTGTGCTGGGAAGGACAGGGCTGGGGTGGACAGTGACTTCAGCCCAAAAATTCAGAGTGACTGAATATATTCAGAAACATATAAAAACATCCACAACCTCAGTGCAGTTTCAGAGAAGACATTTTCCTCTGGAAGACTCTTTGATGTGCGGTATTCTCTTATTCCTAATTAATAAGTGCAAGGAGTTAAAAGAACTGGAACATTTTTTAGGTCACAACAGTAGTAGCAGGTGGAAAAACAGAGTCAAGTTAGGAAGTCCAGCACTGACCAGACCAGTAATGTGATCTCACTTGAAGACCCTAACTCCAGGATGTCCTATCAGCATTCTTTGCATTAGTCTTCTCTCAGTCTTGGGAAGATAATGAGTCAATGTAATCCCTCAGACACTTCCCCCTGGCCCCAACTACAGACCCAACTCCACAGGACACAGTAGACCAAGGACCTTTGCACAATCCTCCCAAAGGACTGAATAATAGGTGCATCCCAGCTTTTGGGTTGCTGCTTTTTGTGGCCTTCTCTGGAGCACTGTCAGCTCTTCCACTTCCTCAGAGGTGCCCCAACACTGTCTCCAAAGCACTTCCTACTGTGCTGAGCCCCACAGAAGGATCAGGGGGGTTGCCCTTTATGAGTCACTTGGCAGAAACACTCTCCTGACAGTGTTCAGGTTTCCCAACTCCGTCACTCCAGGCTGTTGCTGAACAGGCACTGCTGGGGCACAGTGGCTTCCCAGCACACTGCTTCTCCACCATTCCGAACTCAGAAGTTGATTTTATCAGATCCAGACAGCCCAGTTGTTGCACATGTTTGAAGTGCAGGTTTGGGATGGACAGCTCAGGCTTTTCTTCTTTCTCACTAGTACTAGAAGAGGTGTCCTTGTGAGCATCAAGATGGCCTGTTCAGCATCTATAAGATCCATGAAGCATCTGAGTGTGGCCTGAAGATAGTCACACCAGTTGCCCTCTGTACTCAAGGAAGAAGAATTTCCTGAGAGAATTCAGGTCACTGAAGATAAAAATCATGCAGGGGAGGTTCCCACCATTCTTCATAAGGAAACCTCAGAGCAACTGCACTATGGTGGGACACAAACAGATGCAGAGAGAGTGCTGATGCCATGGTGACATACTCCATGGTTCAGGACACACAATAGGACATGTGGTGAGTGCTGAGGGCAAAGCCCTTGTTTCCCACCTTGGAAGTCAGAAAGGTTCCAAAGTCACTGCTTGTCTAGGCTGACTGTGGGAGGCAGAAAACCATCCTGAAGTCCATGTTCAGAATAGCAGGAACTGGAATTCCCAGTTACACCAGGAACGGCTCCCAAGAGCCTCATTTTACATGTCTCAAACCTGCAGGTGACTATAATTATCAGTGTTGCTTGGCTGCAAGAAACCCAGGGAAACAGCATTTCCAGTGAGCCTGTGTACCACTTACTCCCACTGGTGAGCATTCCCACAAGTAATTCCAGTGAAGTCAAGGAGGCTACATGGGTGAATAGTGCTGGATCTCCTGGAGAATGAGGTTCACAGCCTGGCCCTGAGAATTATTTTGAGCCTCTATAAGGCCCTCTGCAGATCAGTCAATCTTTTCTCTGCTCCCAGTCACACACAGTGACAGTTTTGCCCTGCACCTATTGCCTTCTCATTTCACGTTTCTGTGAATTAAAAACAATGTGTGCACTGCACTGTATCATGTCCATGTGCACATGTGGAATAGCAAAGCAATAAAGGCACCATAATACACAGTTTGCTAGACACACTGTAATAAGATAGTTTCAGTACCTTTTTGGTTGCTGTTTTTCACCCAAGTGACATGCTTATCTGTTTTGGTGTATAAACTTCTACAAGGTCATCCAGGATGTTGTGTTTCACCTTGATTGATGGCATGGTGCAAAGAAGTGTGACTGATCCATGCAATCCTGCCTCAACCTATTTTTCTCCAGATCTCCAAGGGCTGGAAACTCTCATCTAAAAAAAAAACCCAAAACCAACAAAGAGCTCAGCCCAATCCAACAGACTTGAGCAGTCAAAGCTAAGTACTCATCCTGCCTGTTATTAACTTGCAAAAGTTTTTACTGCAAGATTTGGAACATAACAGTAAAATTCTGCAGCATGCACATGGTGTGGGAGGAATAGAAATTACATTCAGATTTGAGTCTGGAAATTTGTGCCTGAACGGGGAAAAGCAAAGGATGTGTTTAATCAACAGGCTCAAGCATTCCCTTCTTGTAAGACAGAAAAAGACAGCATTTAAACTTGATAACTCCTTAGAAATAACAAGTGAAGAACACAGCTCAGACGTCAGCAATGCTCACTGGGGAGAAGAAACACAAAATGGAGTTAGAATGAACATGTTCTTTACACATATGTGTGCAGGGTGCATTGCAGAGCAAAGTGCTGAGTGGTTTCCCTATCTGCCCTCCTGGCTGGATTGTCAATGCCTTATCTTTGTGCAGTGCACTCTTATATAACATGTACTTGATTCACTAGGGAGGCTGGGAGCTTCAGCTGACAGTAGGGTCCTCCAGTGGGAGCAGTTAGATGCCCCTCAAACTCTTAGTCATAGAGCAGCATTGCAATGGGTAAAAGGAAGGAAATTGAAGCACTGAGAGGGGCATATCTTTGTTAAATATCCTTCAGCAAAGCTAAGAACAGCAATCAGGTGTCTGACCAGCAGATCTGTGCCCTCAGTAGCAGAGACTGGTCAAGCACCATTGGTCTTGAGTCCTGCCAGACTAGTGCAACAAAAGCCAAAGTGAAAAGCCCAACTGGATCTTCTTTTAAATGCAAACAAAATGGACGGAATAATGAGGAACTAGAAACTTCTCTCCGTCCATCTGGACATCAGGGTGGGATTGAACTGTCCCCCAGGAGCAAATCCCTCTTCACCAGCCACAAGCTCCTCTCCTTCCTTTCAGTCTGGCACTCTCCTTAGCCCTGGGGACTTGCTCCCAGAATTTTTTCCCAATTCCCAGGCATCACAGTGTTCTCCCATAGAAAGCAGAGCCACCTGCCCTCTCAGGGCTCCCAGGCAGTGCCAAATACTTTCCCAAGCTGATACCTGATGATACCAATGCTGTCACCAGTGGGTGTGGAGTGATGAAGCCATCCCACGGACCTTTCATGAACAAAGGTGTCAGCTCACCTTTGTAACAGGTTTTGCCAAGTGGAAATCAGTTCTGGGTCAATCAGAAAACCGAGACTGACACTTCCATCAATGTTAATCTTATTCTGCAGACTTCTTCAGAGAGACTCTGGAAAGCTTCATGCCCCATCCACATCAGACAAAGCTCTTGCACTGCTACCACCAGTTTCGTGCATCAGGCTAGCAAAGCTTGGAGAATTTCTGCAGCCTGAGCTCCCAGCAGCTGTAACAGACACAGCAATGAAAAGAAGAATGTAAGGGGGTAACCTGTAGATAGCAGGTCTTTTCTTCTACCATTAGAAATAATGTTATTCCAGTGACACTATCCATAGCACAAATGTTCTAGGAAGTGTTCCTAGCACAGACAGAGTTGACAGACTAGGAATTTAAAGGCCACAGGAATCAGTCTGAACATCACACACAGCCCTGCTGTGAGAGACCCAGAAGTGCACCCCATGCTTCTTGCATCAAACACTCACACCTTGTGATTGAGCTTGAGCTCTTCTCAAAAGGCACCTAAATCTTGCTTAATGCGGTTAATTAACTTCACTGCAAAGGGGACTGCTACCCTCTTTGCCTGATTTTAGACTCTCTGTTAATTTTAGGCTACGAATGGTTACTGAACTGTCTACTTGCACAATGAGAGGCTTCCCAGGAAGGTTGGCTTTCAACTAGGATACAGCATTTTATCAAAGCAAAGAAGAATTTTGTCTCTCTCTGTCAATAGGGAGAAATGAGATTCTGACTACAGTTGTGTCACTCACTGAAATGACAGGTTAAGGATAAGTGTGTATGATTGCAGACTGCAAGATGGTAAAGTATATGCAAACCCCTTTCAAATCCCAGAATGTATATTACTGCCTTTTCATCTAGGGAAAAAAAAATAATCTTTTTTTCCATGTAAAAAACATAAATACTCACTTTGGGCACCATGTTCTGATCTCATGCTGCTTTGAAATGACTTCATCATGGCTCTTACAGCTTTGGGCCTGTACTGGCAGAGTCCTGAACTCAGACCTTAGCTTATTAAACCATGCTTTATTTTATTGTTTTGAAACCCTGAATTTTTGTAAAGCAGTCATGTGAGCACCTTGCATCTTCAAATAAGTGACACTGTGCCCACCTTTCTAATCATCTGCAAAGAGGGGAGGTTAAATAAGCCCGTGTTTGATTCATAAACGTTATCCCTTCTGGGGAGCCAAGTGCAACTCCAGCTAAAAGGCAATCCTGTGTTTATTTTACTTCTCCACTGGCTGTTCCCTACATGCAGTAGTTTATGGATATAAATAATGTTTTAGAGTCGGGAGAGGTTGTGGTGAAAACTAAGCCCAACTTTTGAACAAGCCATGAAAAGAGTAACTTAAATCATGCAGTGATTTCTAGGAAGCTGAAGCAATTAATTCTTTCATGGCTAAAATATAAGCCAAAAAATAAACCTTCAGCGTCCCATGGTGACAGCAAAATTTGAAAGTATGGTATTAAAGAAGGCAGAATTCCCCACTAGTATATGAAAACAATGTTTTCATTTAGGCCAGCGGAAATCTGGACTAGTTCCATTTGGATCATAGAATTTGCTCTGGATTTACCCCAGGGTAAATGAGAACAGAAGACAATCCTCCCAGGTTTTCTATTTAGTTTCTTCCCTTTTCTTTCTAAAGAAGAATCAGGGCCAGACTCCAAGAGGCTAATATCAGTACAGCTCCAATGTATGACCTCTTCATCACCACTGGTATCTGTATGGTTGTAAATATTTGTGCTCACTACTGTCTTCCACTTTTGAGAGGGCTCCTTTATAAGAGTAACCACCTTCCAGCTCAGCTCTTGTAATGTTACCAGCTCCTTGGCAAGCTCAGATGTAATCTTGAATAATTGCAAGTATTTCTGAAAGGGAAAAATACCAGAAGAGATGTACACCTAGGTTGTTGTGGGAGTCTTCAATTCAGGCAGCAAAACATCCATGGTAAAATGTACACCATTTCTGAGGGAGGATGTTTATCAATTAAATGACACCCATTTAAGAAAAAAAAAAAAAAAAAAGAAAAAAGATATTAAACGAGATCTGTTTTCACAGTGCTGTGCTCAAACTGTAACCACCAGTATTTCAGCTTCTGTTAGTAACTACTACCGTCAGCCACTCATGAATCTATGAAAGCAAATGCTGTTTGCACGTCCCAGGACTGATACAGGGAATCAAACCAGCATGGAAGGTTTCTGGGTCAGGGACCATCCTTCCACACTGCACTGGTGGAGGATCAGTCTTTAAGGCAATCCTAAGTACCAAAGGGTTGGGCTAACACAAAGTTGTAGGACACTCACACGTTATTTGCTACATTTTGCCATGAGGCTGGTGACATTTCTTGCAAGGTCCAGGAAATAATAGCAAGATCTCAGAGATCAGGGCAAGGGGAAGTGTCCCAAAGATGACTACAGTTTGTTCTCCGGATTAATAATAAGAAGGTCATGAAGCTGCTTTCTATCATCCTGAGTAGAGCTTAATTTTCTTTCTGCTGAAGTGGCCTCACGCCATTTACACCCCTACTCAGCAGAGCGCTTGCAAACTGCAAATTTAAATTTAAATATGAGCATAAGCCCCATTGACATATCTCCTCTGGCTGCTAAGAGAAGCCCTGAGGCTGCTGAAAGAACCAGACTGTGCTCCCAGTGAATTTGCAGGTGTCGGCTCAGAAGCTGCCAGCGCACAGTTTCTAAGGGGTGCAGTACAGGCATCACTGTTGGCTTCAGCTGGACCGCAGGAAGTGTTTCAGTGGAGGTACTACCAGGATCTCAAGCAGAGCTAAGAGACGAAGCCAGGTAAGTAAACTCAGACCTGGTTGATGTGCTTTGCACCCATAAAGGGAACCTTGGTTGAAGTCGTGCTGCAAAGCCAGCTCAGCTGCTGCTCAAAATTCAGCCTAATGTTTGTTCTACGTTCCTGCATGTAATATCCCCATAGCAATGGTTTATGCTACTGTAAGAAAAGTATTTTAAACACTTTAATGGCCTGCTTTATATCCATCCTCTCCTTTAGTAGGTGCAAATAATTGCTGGTGCAATTTTGTACCCCCAGTTATTTGCAGTTATGATGCATGTCATTGACGTGTCTAACTAACTGATAAGATACGTGGGTGCAATCAGATGCCGTAATTAGAAGTTTAAATGACACGAACTGCACCCACACATAACTGCAAGTGCAAAATTGTATCCGTAACATCTTGGAAGCAACAAAGAGAGGAAGGTCTTGGAAATTTGTCCCTGCAAATGTTAATTTGCATGGCAATAAGCTTGAACCTATTTGGCAAACACACTTTCATTACACGAAATTTAAGCCAATTGATTGTAAACAACCCGAGAGTGTTCAGATGCTTAGCATTAGACACAGCATCTTGAAAAATTATACTAGTCTGTTGAACTAGGGCAAGGAACTTTTCTCGTCAGTTAGGTAACACATAATTCAAGTCTCAGTTACTGCCTTTGCTGTGGCTGGAGTAAGTGAGAGTCTTCGCTTGCAATGACAGATTTTTATAATGATTTCTCAAGGCTGTAGCTCAGTGTAAGTGCATTTTGTATTTCATGATAAGCAAATGATGTACTACAAATGAGAAGGTTTTTACTCTGGAGTTTCTCTTGATGCCATAATCATATATGATTATATATTCCAGCCTAGTGCAAGGCAGAATTTTTAGTCTGACACCTCTTCGTAGACAATATTCAAAGTTTGGGGAACTTTAGATGAGTTCTCAGTGGTTTTACTGGGAAGATACTGATTCATTTTGAGTTGAAATTAGAATTGTTGGTGTTTCTCTTATTACTCCCTTGTTTTAGCCCTAGGGCTCCATTTAACTATTCCTGTACATTGTAGTGTGTGCAACACAACTGAAAATATTTCCCCAGGCTGTTATTTCCAGTCTCTTCTGGACAAGGGAGACTGAGAGAAGAACTGAACCAAGTAAGACTGAACAAGCCAAAGGACATCACAAAAGAAGAGAGTGTAGTAGGATAAAACAAAAATACTGAGACATCACATCCTGTCATCTCTGCTCCAGTGTTTTGTCTCAGCAGCACAGCCAAAGGGAGACAGAAGTGTGAGGAGACCATGGCAGAGCAATGCAGCGTGGGCTGCTTGCTGTACCTTGGGGTGATCCACCTCCTCAGGTGTGGAAGTTGTGTTTGGCCTGCTGAGGGTAGGAGGGCAGTTTTCAGATAAGGTGCATCATTTTAGCTCTTGAGGGGAGCTAAAATGCAGTGGTGCTCCAAACCTTTCCCAGTCTCTCCAGAGCTACGTTGCCCTTTATCTGACCTGCCTTCTGCAGATGGGATATTCCCACACCCAAGAGTATCAAAGCTTCAGGAGATGCCCATCCTGAGTTCAGGAAGTTTTCTTTTCATCAGATCTCATCAATTGTCAGCCACATCAACTCAAGAGCTGGCACCTCCTGTGCATTTTGAAGCGTCACAGACCACGGCAGCTTCCTGCCGCGTCCAACTCAGTTCCCCACCTCCTGTCTCTATTTCAAATGCTTTGCAGCTGACCCTAAAAGAAACAAGCCAAAATCCCAGCTACCCCAGAAGCAGTCACTGGGGAGCATGACTTGCTAATGGCAAACAGCTGCAGTCATTAATGTTATCTCAGGGGATCTGGGCTTTAACAGTGAAGGTCCCAAGTTCAAATCCTGTTGACAGACTGTAAGATTAATACTAATAATCTTGCTTAGTAAAATACAGCAGAGATCACCTTCTCCGAGGCCCCAGGTACCTGGGAGAACAGGCAGCTGATGGTGTCCGAGGTTCCATTTTGTCCTCTTAGCTGGATAAACAGAATGATGCTCTGATGTCTTGAAACATTTTTTTTCTCCTACTTTTCCTTCCTTTCTCTGATAGACCTCTCCCCAAGTATCATGCAGGGCTGTCCATAGACTGACTGGTTCACACCATCTGAATCAAATGTCTGATCTTCATTAGGTATATAGGATTTCCATATGTCCTAGTTGCTTCTACTGCCATCTCTTGCCCTTGAACCCATAGAGACATTGGCTGTATCATCCAAGCCATCCCACTCAGCCCCTCATACCTAGTAGCTAATAGAGCAGAGGGATTCAAATTGTTATTACAAAATGGCAGGTTCCTGGATCAGCCTGGGATCAGTGCACGATGAGTAGCAATCACACGTAGCTTTCAACTTTCAGAATGCAGAGTAAGACAGAGGCTGTGCTGCTGATAGATAGCTGAAAAATAGGGTGAGTTGATCTCACTAAAGCAAAACTGATGAGATGAAAACTATTAGAGAACATCAGCTGAGTTTGTCAAATGAGCTGGAGAGAGCTCTTGGCCCAGCTTTCCATGGACATCTGGCTACATGTTGCTGCCTTGATAACGCCAATCTTCACCTCCATCCTCTGGGACACGGGAGAGGGCAGAGGAGCCATCATCCATATATAAAGTTTGGCTTTGGTAATAAGGAGGCCATTGCAGCCATGAATAATCTGTTTTCTACAGTTTCCACTACCCATGTGGTGTGAAAAGCTGGACAAGGATTTGTAAATGAATTGAGCCCAAGAGTAATTACACGTTCCTGCAGATTACTTGGTGCCGTAATTGCACTTAGTATTTACCATGTGACCTAAGCCAGAAATAATCATGTATTTACTTTATATTTATATTGTAACGTGCCATGTACTGTAATTATACTGCCACTCCATGGTACTTAACACATCATCGAATGTTCCACAATTATCATGTTAGTAAATAGCACTCACCGAGATTTGTGGCCTGTAATTTCAAGCATTACCTGTTAAAGATTTAGTGTAGTGATGTCGAAAAACCTGTTCCTTGACAATGTTATTTCATGTGAAAAATGTCTATCTGAGAATGAACAGAAGTCAGAATTTAAAATTTCAAAATTTTAAAATACAAAGGAAAAGCTAGATTTGAAATTAAGGGCTTCTCCTGTAAAGTAATAGTCAATTCCATTAAGAATTCTCCAAATTCTTGTGTTCTAGGTTGCAGAAGATTAAAAACTTTCAAACTTAGATGAGTAAATGAAGGTATTAAATCTACCTTGAGACTCTTACAGAAAAAAGTTTTGGAAGAAATTAATATCCACTCAACCTCTCATTTAATTCTGAATAAATCTGAGTGGCTAAAACCAGACCTTGGATTATCTGAATGGACTTATACTCACATATACATCTGGTCATAGAAGCATTCCTCTTGTTTTCAGCAGCATTACACATGTGATTAAAGTCAAGCATGTGCTTAAGTGCTTTGCTGGTCTAAAGCCAAGCTTTAAGCAGGGAAGTCTTAAAATGTTAGTCAATGTAGGCTTGTTAAACAGAAAATCTTTAGACCATTCTAAAATTTTCATGATTCCTCCTTCAATGGGATTTTTCCATGTCATAACACAGATGCCTGGATATTACTTAACTCTTTCAAAAAGTCGATCAAGACCCAAGATTTCCAGTGCAAGCCTATCCCTGTATTAAATACATCACAAAACTTTTAAAGAAGCCACCACAGCTTTCCTTCCTTACTGAAGGTTTCTTTCTTAGTTTAATTGAAAGCCCCATAGAATGGCATCTAATGTGGAAAACCAAACCTGGAATTAGAAGAATACTTTCTTTTCCTCCTCTGATTTTGGAGAACAGATATTACATTCAAATTGAAGGATGAAATCCTGGTTGTACACGTTGTTAGTTGTTCTGCTGTTAAACTCTGTGGAGTCCAAGTTATTTCCTCAAAACCTCATCTCTTACTTCAGCCTCGATCTGTCCAATATATACAAATGAGCTTAACTTTAAACACTGATAGTACCATTTACCTCATTAACTGGAGCTGGATGAATAATTCATAGTGCATAATTTATCCAATGAATCTCACTTCTTTTTGTGTTTGTGAATTGTCTGCAAATAGATTCTTGATTGGACTCTTCATCTAAAATTATTTGCAGGTTTCTTCGGTGAATCATAATCAGTCTGCAGATCGTTTGAGCGATACGCTGCGAGCAGTCACAGTTTGCACCTCACGCTGTGTGGGTTCGCTGTAGGAACGTCAAGGTAACACTCCTGTTCCCTCCCTGGAAAGCCTTATGTAACTAACCAACAGCAGGATGAATTTCAGACTGCACATATGAGCTTAAAAATTGGAAATTCACACCCTTGCTGAGTGCTCTTGTCAAATTCAGAATTTCCCTTCAGTGAACGGTCAAACAGTGCTACAGAAAAGTAAATATCAAAGCTGCATATGCTCCTGTAGCAAATCCGAGGGCTTGGAAACAGGAGCAAAGTACTGGAGGGTGACAAATTTCAGCCTAACAGTTGATCCATGATATCTGGCCCTGTGAACGATCTCAGGCAGAAGGCAACCTGGATTAATTGAGCCTCTCCTCAGGGTAGGTTAAACTACCAGATTATCTTGCTCTTGCTGTGGGCTAAGAGTTCTCATACAGATGTAAATTAACAATCGAAGAGAGACTTGTTCCACTGTCTGAGGCTGAATGGGATTCTTCCACCCAGCTACTCTATTTGCTTTAGAAAAGAAGCTCTCACCCAGGCAAAGTATCTTCTGCAGGGGCAGTGGAATTAACTGCACAGTGCTCAGATCCGCTGCACGTATAAAGCTGGTGGGACAGTTGGGTGCATGCACTAAAGCTGATGGGATAGTACCCAGAGTGGAAGAAGTCTTGACAACTTTTCATCACCAATACTGCACTGGCCTCTATGAACAGAAACAAGAAACCAGCCTGGTTTTGATCACCATAGCTCTCACCACTGCTTTTACTGCACGTAAGTGACCTAGTTTTGGTGAAAGAAGTAGCAGAGATTTCCTCTTCCTCTGCTCTCCCTACCCAGCTCAGCAGAGTTCCCTAAGAAAATCCTTCAAGCCTGTTGATCCTATTGCAATTTAAGCACTTCCCTGCCATAAAAAAAGTGCACTTACATGCTTTGCTGAGTGGATTTGCTTTGCTAAATTAGGATTTGGTTCTAAGTTGGATGATTTTGTCTGATTAAATCAATCTTTACTATAAACTAACATAATAACCCTTCAAAAAAACAGGAGCATGCAAGCCCCAAACCTATGTGTTGTAGCCCAGGGCCACGTTCAATATGTAAAGATTAATACAATTTGAAAAAAAACCCTCTGCTATCATAAATCAGTCCCCAAAGTGGTCAGATGTGGACTAGACTTGCAAGTACATTATTTTGTAGTGGAAGAGGCAGCGATGAATATGCAGAAGAGGATGGGAGCTGTCAGGCACATGTAGATGAAACCATGTGGCCAGTTGCCCCTTTGACCTGTGTATCAGATTTTAAAGGGAAAAGGATAGTTTTAAGTGCTGTCTCAGAATACAAAGCATCTTGGTGTACCACCATTTCACATACTGATAAACAAAGAGGTGGGTTTTGTAGCAGGAGGGTCACAAACTCAGAGAGGATCTCCCAGCCTCAACATTTGTTCAAACACAAGGAAGAAGACAAGTTAAAAAAAAATTTTAACAAGTACCAGGCTATGCGTTGCTCCAAAGAGACTACGAGGGACCAGATTTTTATACTTTTCAGAGGAATAGATGCTGTGATTATCATCAATCAAGATAATGGATTCAGCATCCCAGCTTTGCCATGATTGTCAATTTTGGCACAATCGTTTCAGATGAAAAGTGCAAATGGGAAAAAATGGCAGTGAACAACTTCCATAACATCAGAGCAGGTGAGCTCTGATATATTTTTCCATGCCTGAGGAAATATTTGGTCTTGGCAGGTGCATCATTATCTGCATTGCACAAGGCCATAGGAAAAAGAAATTGTAGGGGTAGCATGGGAACTTATTCCTGGTCTTGACCTGGAATCAGTTTTTAAGAAAACTCTCTTGGAGTTTGCATTGAGTATCTGCATTGAGCTTCTGGAGAGAAATGATCTTTCAGTGTACTCTGGTCCAGGCTATCACACTTCTTTTAAAGACAAGAGATGTGTAGGTACTGCATTGCTGACTCCTATACTGACAAGCCACCTGGGAGGTCTGCTCCAGCTTGTGAAAGGTTACCTAAAAAGTTACTTTATGACCCAGAATATGGTCATCAGTTACAACATCATATGGTCATCAGATGCCACATGGTTTGTTGTATCAGCAGTCTGCATCTCACCCTCAAGACAAGGAGATGAACACGAGCCCTCAGCTTGCAGAGGAGTTTAATACATGAAGGAATAGATTAACCCATTTCTTGCAAATCCAGCGACATCTTTAGTATAATTTTGTTCACTCCACAGGTAGTAAGAGCAAATGTCATCATTCCTTTCTGTTTTCCAAGCCTGCCTGAAAACATCACCATGTAACGAGTCCTGAATCCAAGACCTGCACTGCCACAGGAACAACCCTGGCATTCAGAGATTCCTCTAGTTGGAAGATGCAGTAGCCTCATCTTTGCTGTACCAGCCACTGCAGATGACAAGTGTCACAGAGTACACAGTGGGGCACGTGCCCCACTGACAAGTTTGGGCAATGTTAAGCCACTTGCTCTGGCCCATAAAGTCTTTCCTGCAGCACAACAGTCTGACTTAATGAACATTTTACACGAGCCATGAGCTTAGAGCTTTTGCTGCTATGCATGTGCCATTGATTAGAGTGGTTGCAGATGGTTTTATTTTAGATAATCAAGCTTGCTGAGGTTTGCCAGCATCAGAACAAAGGCATAGTTTCCCCGCTCACTAACCAAATTTGCGGCCAAGACACTTGAATTGATATCAACTCTGATGGATGGTGAGAAAACAGGGAGAGGGGAGAGAGCAGCTTGCTCATATACCTCAAGCCAGGTGGCTTGTACCTCTGCACACCACATTTTACCTCCACCTTAGAGGAATTGTATTCCCTTTTCTCCTTAAAGCAGGAAAAAAACCACCTTATTTTTTTAACAACTCCCATGCTGCCCTGGTGTATTATAACAATATACTGAGCTGCAGAAAACAATGGAGAAAACAACAGCAGTCACAACAACCCACACAAACACTAAAGCCTCCAGAGCTGGAATTCCTCCTGCGAGATATCCATCACCTCTGAAGTCTCCAACCCGTACTGAAGCGTGCTGCTTCTCGTGTCACTCCACAAGCACTCCCCTGCCATTCCCACACAGCTGGAAAATCTCTGCAGGCTCCTTCCCTGGGGAAGCAGGCAAGGGAAGAGAAGAAACAGTTATGGGATGCTATGGGCCACAGAGTCATTTGAACTAGATTGTTGCTGCATGAAAGCTTTTAAAGCTCCCTGTTATTTAACCATTCATGTTGGCCTCAAAAGACTGCAGTTTTAGAGCAGAATTACTTATCTTCAGTCCCAGGGAAGCTGGTAGGAGGGTATGCAGCAGAAGAAGCATGCAAGGTCTGGTTGTTTGACCTTTTGGGGGTCTCTGAGACGTGCAGGCCAAGGCTGGTGGTGGGACTGGTGGAGATGGAAATGCTCCCCTCTTTGCTCCCTCCCTTAGGCAAGAGGATGGATGAAAGCAAGGGAAGAATATATATGGGATGATATGCGGATGATATCAACTTCTTCCTCGGCCACTGAGCTATCTCCTGTTGGAACAACACAAATGCATCTGCTTCCCAAGGTGTTGCTGGCTCAGATAACAGAAAGGGCTGTGGTCTTCCAAATGGTCTCTCTGTGGTCTTTGTTTAAAGCTATGTGTTGTACCCATAGAACAAGTGGACTGAATGTAAGGTGGGGGGTTGGGGGGGAGAGAAAATCAGGGAAAAAAATTGTAAGAGAGAAATCAATAGAAAGCATTTAGCAGCTAGGGTGACATAGACAAAGTGCATTTAGAACCACAGACACTTGACTTCAGGGCTGTGGGGGGAGAGGGTTGTTTTATTTTGTGCTTGGCTTCTTAATATTTTTCAGATTAACAGTTTGCAATTCTCTGCTGAGCTGCAAGGTCTCGGAGGCACTGCCTGCTGGAACGTTTTGATCAGCGTAAGCCGGGGCATTTCCAACAGACAGGTTTATTAACTGATTTACTGACCACATGAATTTTGCGTAGCTGAAACTATTTAGCTGGTCTCTTTCTCTCCCCTTTCCCCACACGTCCCAATTATTAATCATTAGGGAAACTTTGTTGGTTTTGCATGAAAACAGCCCCCAGACAGTGCTACATTGCCTCTAGTCACACACCACATGACAGATCCTTTACCTTGCCAAAATTTTCCTTCTGTAGCAAATCATGATATAGGGCAAACAGGGCTTGTCCCCTGCATGGGAGATGTTTTGAGAGGAGATGTAATGCTGTCAGATACACTTTCTGAGCTTACTGAAGACTGTTGCTTTTAATGGCTGCATTCTCAGAGAATTACCATTTTGGTTCAAGTGCAACAAAGCCAATAAAGGTCCTCTGTTAGAGTTGGAACTGGACCTTTACCATCAAGAGAGGATTCATCTTCCAACCCAACAGCAATGTGTGCAAGGTACCACATCAGATATTTGACCATCACTTTTTTTTTTTAATAACACGCAATGTGCAGAATGAGAACAGTGTGCTATGTAAAGATTACTCAACCAAAACCTCTCCCTATTATATGGACTTAATTTACCAGCTCAAGAGAAAAATAGCTTCTATAAAAAACACTAGCCAGGTTTAATGATGAATTTACTCGTTTGAAGGACTTGCTTTGAGTTCTTTGCACTTGAGCTAGTTAAAAAAAGAAGATGAAGAAGAAAGGAAAGCTCAGAAAGAAACATTTTGCAAAAAAAATCTTTCAACATTTGAGTGAGAAAGCTTCAAAAACTTACATCTGTTCCCCAACAAGTCAAACTATGGATATTTTTCCTCTCTTTTTTTTTTTTTCTTTTTTTAATAGCATTATCGTGTTCAAGTTTGGAAGAGTTTTTTTCCTTCTATTACTTTGCATTGCCTGTTGAAGTACAACATTTCCTTGGTACAAAACATCCACTCAAGGCCTTCAAGGAGTGTAACCTAACCTGATTAACACATATATCTTTGATGATGTCTTGGTAATCATAGGTGATATCATGTATACTAAGTTTCATGTGAAAATTAAAGGAAAGAAAGCAAAGCCACTCCCTCCCTGAAAGTACAACGGTGAGAATTTGTGGGCTGAGCATTATCCATGTTGCCCATCTTCCCTGTTTGTGCTGTAGCTCCTGAGTCACCCATTCTGAGGGACAGGATGACATACAGAGCAGGTTCTACAGTGTCACCTTTCTGAGAAAATATATATATAATTCACCAAATAACTCCACAGATAACAAAACCAGTGAAGCCAGTTTACCCACAAATTTGACATTGCTGGAGGCACTCTCTGGCGTCTGTGGAGAGCAATGCTAACACTGCACCCTTTCTCTAGGGAAGGCATTAAGAGAGTTTGCCTTCTCTACTGTTTATTTTAATGAAACCTGTAGGAATGAAATACCTTGAGACCTGTGTCAAATTTGATTGATATAGGCCAGCACGGTTAGAAGGTAGCAAGGGATACACAGCCATGGAAATCATATAAGCCTTATTTCCCATTCTAAAAGTCTTGTTTCCTGAAGAAAATAGTATAGAAATACACCTCCTATCTTTTCCTACATGCATACAGATACCTGCTGAAAGACCTGTGTCCATTAATTTCACATTTATGGTTTTGTTTATATATACAGATATCAGTGTCATACACTATGCTGATATCCAGTGTCCTGATGGTCCACCAGAAGAAAACTGTTCTCAAGGTATTTTGGCCCCACTAGAGGAAGAAAAATGGAGGCTGCTTTCTAAATGTCTATTTTTTTCAGTATTTGCTGTCTAAGTTTGCAAACAGAGACAGCACCTATACACCGAATGGTAAGACAACCCTTGGTTTTCATGGTACAGCCAATTGCTGTGGAATTATTTTTCCCAAATCAGTTTATACGTGTTTAGCTCTTGGCACAGGTCTTGCAAAAAAAAGTGGACCTTACTAAATCACAAGACAAAGACCTCATTCAGAGGCTTGTTAAGAGAATGAGACCTGTATGTAAAGTGATATCCTCATTGTGAGTATGTAATGGGATCTCCGTTTGCAGTCAAACGGAGACCACTTTCCTCTTAAAGGGACTTTCTCAGAAGTGGGAAAAGTCTGTCGCTGATCATTGAGCCATTCAAATCCAACTCAGAAGATCAACACTTGTCAGTACCTGACAGCTATCCAGTTACCTTCTTTGCAAATCCACCGAGAGAGGTTTTCAGCCGTGCTCCAGCTGCACAGACAATCCTATTAACAAAACCTCCTATCCCAGTTTTAAAGCCAGGGTTCTCCATTGCAACAGCAGCACAACCTAACAGGGCCTTGAGGAGCAGCTTATTCCCGCTTCCTTCCAAGTTGTTAAGCCCAGGATAGAGCTAAGACACATCAGCAGCCCAGGTTTATGCTGCCTCCGTACATGCTGTACCTGTTCTGTAGATAAAAAAGGAACTTCAATTTCCAGTGCTGTCAATGCAGTGACTTTTAATCAGTAAATTCCCTTTCTAAGACAGGCAGGGAAAAAAAAAAAAAGTCCTCATCTGAAAAAAATATCAAATGCATTTTCAGCCAGAAGACATAAATATAACCAGAAAGCCATTTGGAAATGCTTTCATCTGACAACTGACATGCTTAGATCATCTGCAGCCCACCCTGTGCTTTTCTCACTAGAGAAATTAAACACTTGGAGAACTGCTGCTGCTTTGAGTACTCCCCTTAAATATTTTCTGGCACAGGCTCTCCCAAAAGCAGCAGTGGAAGTCTAACTGCTCAGGACAGGAAAATCTTCCACTCCTTTTCGTGAGACACACACAGTGGATACCCTGGTAGGAACAGGCTAAGAATTGTGGGTTTTGAATGGAAAACTACCTAATGGAGAGGACCTGGAGCTTTTCTGAAGGGTGAGGATCCTTGGTCCTACATCACTTGTGTACCTCCATTGATTCATTTTGGATCAGCAGCCAATTTTCAATCCCCATGTATGCCCAAAATCCCAATTTTTGGTGTTTGTATTTGGAAACCCTTTCCTTTCAGTGACAACTCCATCCACGTGTCCATGCCACTCTGGATTCTGGATTCTGAATCTGAGACCTGATGGGCTCCATAAAGGCTGGGTCCTGCCCAGTCATACTGCAAGATTCTTCACGCAGCCAGCTCCTTGGTGCTATGCCCGGCTCCCCTTGCTCCACAAAGGTCCATAAGGGATGGTAGACCATGATCCTGACCAAATGCATCTTTGAAGTCTATGCAGAAAACCCCGCCCTCCGCAGGAGAGACAGTGACCACAGAACAACATTCCTTGCAAAGGTTCTTGAGTCTGTTCTGGCTTCTTGTTCAAGGTGTAACTTAACATATTCTAACTAAAATGTAATTCTTTGATGAGGGGGTTCACCCAGTTGCTTCTCACTTCAAGCCCCCGTACAAGGCTTAAGAAGTTCTCAGTGACTTCCAGGAAAGCCGTGAGCAGTAAGCAGGTGGCACTGGCTGAGGGGGCCTAAGTTCCAAAATTCTCTTGTTTTCTTGGTTCACCAGAGGACGACTTAACAGCCAGGGCATGGTGCAATGTTGAGTCATATCTACACATCACAGCTGACTGAGCCATATATGCAGCTTTACTCCAAATCTCTGCAAATCCATGCAAAGTCCAAATCCATGTAAAGGTCTTGCTGTTAGGAGTTAACTGAAGCCTGGATGAGTTTACACAGCTAGCAGTGCTGTCTAGAGCCCTGGATTTTTCAGGGCAGAGAGAGGATGGGTATGCTGGGAGGTGGTGCTGCTCCAGTATCCCTCCCATAGCCTCCAGAGAGCAGAAAAACTTCCCTGCAGGAGGAGCACCTGCTAGAGAAAGAGTCTTAACTAATAGGGCTGTGAATTAGCAATCCTCCACGAATACATCTTTCAGCACTGAAACATTGTTGAAAGCTGGACCCCAGCCAGAAACAAGCATTTGGTGAGTGCCTAAATTAAGTTAACATTTGCAGTCATGATAGACTTGGTCTAAAACACCAGGACACAATCAGTCAGTTGAGTTACAACACCTTAAACTGGCAAGGTAACTAATTGCTTTGTGTTGTGAGTTAAGCACAATAGCTCACGTTTCAGTGAAAAAGGAGTAAGCTAAGCTGCAGGTCTAGTAACTGGAATAGGCGAAGAATATACACAGGGATAGCTGTGGTATCTTGGTTGACAGGTAGGAACTAGATAAGCCTGTTACTACTTTTCATGTTCCTGTGTCCTATGGGCCTGTATATATTATGCAAATCCATGTGATCCTGTCATTTAGAAGCCATTACATTTCACATGCAGATGGAGTTGCACAACTGTAAAAATATCCCATCCTTGATGACATTTGGCCCATGGCTCAACCACTCAATAGATTAAATTCTAGGGTGTCTAGTCCTCCATCAAAAGCACTATGGCCAGAGAACTTAAATGAAACCCTAATTAAAAAAAACACCACCCCCCACCCAAAACCCCTCCACATTTGGACACAGACTCAAATGTATCTTAATTTATTCAAGGAAATTAACTATTCCAGGAAGACTTTATGCCAGGTATGGGTTGTTTGCTCATATTTCTCTATCTAAGTTAGGATCTTTGTTCGTTTGTATAGATTGGCAGTGTGAACACACTGGCTGTGGAAATGCAATTGTGTGCTTCAGTCACATCCAGCCACTTCATTCCAGTGTAACTGCTTCAAAAGCCACACCATTTTTGCTATACGCTGAAAATAGTGAGGACACATCAAGTACAGTTTAGGTGTCTAAATATTTGTGGCCATCTAGTCTGTCTTAGTTTATCCTGACTGGACCTGGCTGCCACTGCAGAGACATGCATCTCCAGTGGGTCATATCTTCTCGACCCATCAGGACATCTCAGCTAACCAAGGCCACTTCAAGTGGCATGAACAGTTGCCTAAATATTGTATTTAGGAAACTGAACCATACCCATGTTGATCATAGGTGATGCTGTAAAAGCTACAGTCAGGTGTGCACATCAGCAGCAAAAGGGAATAGTTTTACGACTGTTAGCTATATACACCTCAGACCATCTGAGCTATATACACCTCAGACCATCTGGCATGATGGTATTTATTTCTTTTTTACTTTTAAATACGTTATTTACCAAATCTGGGAAAAAACCCAACATAGTACAAGGAGGTAGCTAGATGCTGCCACATCAGCTGTAACTCCCCAGAGAATGGGGAGAGAAGCTGATGGAGCCAACGATGAGCAGTCCTGGAAGATATCTGTAGAAGAGTTGTCTGTAACTGCAGCCTGAGATGCCCCCAGACAGGTTTTCTTACCCAGAGGTCAGGCCACCCCGAAGTCAGACAGGTTTATCTTCACATTTGGATATGAAAGACCAAGACTCATCCTGACAGTTTTTCTCTAGTCACACTTCTGTCTACAGTTTTAATGAAAAATGAGAGTCAGATTTATCTGTATGATTCCAGAAACTGGAATTTAAGTGTAAATAAGTCAACAAAGTGTCTGTGCTGGACTTGGTGTCTCAGCCTTGGACTAGCTCTTCTCACCACAAACTTCGTACTCAGGTATTATATGAGAGCTGAACCAAACACTACCACCAGGAGAGCTCAAGCCCACAGGCTACTGAAAATGCCCTTGCCTCATGCCTGAAGGTGCTTGGAGTCCATCAGTTAAATGCAGAGTACATCTGGTCTTGCAAGCCAAGACCATCTGACAATTTGGTCTCAACTGGAGTCAGGTAGAAGACAGCCTCACAGCATCATGCCACAGGAAAACATACCATCGTCCACCAAGTGTCCCTTTGTGCATCACTCTGCTTTCATGTATGGAGTTTTCCCCCTACTTCTGTACCATTCCTTCAAGACAACATGTCACCAGTCAACCAGAAAGAGGGGAGGAAACACATTAAAGACAAGAGCTATAAAATGGCTGTCTAGAGTCTGGCCACAAACTCCATCCGAAGTACCTGCATAAGTTACTTGGAAATGCCAAACTTCATGGCTTTCTGGGGCGACTGTGAGCCACACTGTCAGCCCTCTGGAGCAACCTCAGAGTAATCATGAGCCACAGCAGGTGATGGAGTTACACCAGAGGTGGTACATATTGTCTGCTTTACATACCCACAAGGGTTAGAAAAGTCACAATTGGACAGGGAGAGCTGGGTGGTGAAGGTTGTGGTTCACATGACAAGGTTTCACATGTCATGGTGCCAGTTCAACTGCAAAACCTCCTGGTGCTTAAATGGTGAAGTTCACACTCCCTTTCTGGAGGGGACAGAAGGTAATGGTACTCAGCTGTGACTATGACTATGCCAACAACCATTTGCTCATCCGAGATGAGCACAGATGGTCATATTTCCCACTGTTTATTTTTGCTGAATGGCCTTTTCAGCCTGCCTAGTCTGTGACCTTCTCCTGAAAATGGGTAGATACGGGTTTTTTTTCTGGAATGCTGGGTTTCTTCTTTCTTCAGGAGGCAAAATAGAGGCTCTGCTGGTAGCATCCATGAGGACATGAGTGGACCACACAGTCTTTATGCTTCCATTTCTTTCCTTGCAGAAATGCAATTGTAGCAGCAACAAAGGCATCCAGGTGCATACGTGGAGAGTGTCCAACTTGCTGCTTCTCAAGTACAGGTTATGCAGGCTGTGAATAACAGGACCCATGAGATATTGCACTATAATTTAATACATGGCACTTTTCATCTTCAAAGTAAAACTGCAGTCTAATATAAAAAGATATTCTAATCACGACATTTAAATACAAAGTGGAGTAAATCACTAAACAATATTTTAACATGTCAAAGGTAATAAAAAAAAGAAATGAGTAATAATCAAACGGCACCTACCATCTTGGCCAATGATGAAAATGCAGCCCTGGGAGATGTGGTGGCCCCCAAGGAGCATTCAGACTATAGGGCAGAGAACTGGTGAAGTCATGAAAGCTCATCACTGCCAGCCCCAGCAATACCACTGTGCACTGCACACTGCTTGGAGTTAAGTTCTCCTCGCCTTTTAATTTTTAGTTAATTTAACAGTCTGTTGGCTTCAGTATGGCAAAGGCAGTATCGAAAAGCATGTCTGCTTTATCTGTTACAGAATAGTTTGAGGCCCTCTGTACCAGGTCATTCACATACACATAACAAGAGGACAGCAGATCAACCTTCACATATTGTACAAAGTAATAAACATAGAGTGAGAAATGCTCAGAAAGCCAACAATCTATGAAGGAAAAAGCAGTATCACCTTCATTTTATAGAAGGAGTAAAGAAGCATAGAGAGTAGATCTCTGTGATCTGTGTGGGACAAGAATTCCTTTCTTGGCTGTTGTCCTTGTCAATGGTGGCAGCAAACTCTTTTGCCTCAGCAATGACTGAGGTTGCTCCCTGGAGCCTACATCAGTCCTACTGGACACGACTGGATGCATACAAATGCAAGGGAACCACCATTAAAAGCATTGTTAAGCCCAATCAGCTGCTCAAGGTGATGACCAGAGGTTATGGAAGAGCTACAGAGTGAAACTAACCTCCCAGAATGCCAACATCCTCCAAAATTTACCTTCCTGAAAGTAGGATTTCAGAGACCATAGCACCATGTAGCACCTGAGTCACCACATGCCAAGACACCCAGCTACACTTTATGCCACTGTAATGGTTCCTATTCCTTTTGGATACGTAACTTCCCACTTGGAAGAAATGAGATGCTGGTTCCAGACAAAACCTACCTGCTGTGAAAACACTGTCTTCCTGAGGAGATGACAGTGGAACAATTGACTACAGTCCACATGGTTTGGATGACAACCAGCAGGATGCTCTCCAGCCACGCTGCCTCTCTCATTGCATCATGTGTCTGTTTTACTTTGATAGGCAGTCTCAGATGATCCCCTACTGGGGGTGTGTTTGCAACATGAAGTCCTATTGGCTCTGAAACAGTCTGTGAACTTCAGAAGCACAACCTTTAGCACTTTGTTCTGTAGGACAAAGGTGCTCCGATAACACCCCGATGGAAGTTGTAAAGTGTGAATCAACAGAGTCCCACAGTGGTCCTGTCTCTCTCTCAAGTGGCCACCAGCTCATTGTAAGTGCACCCGGAGTCCAAGCTCATGCCTGTTTATCTTATTTGGACAATATGAGGCTCTACTGCCCATGTCTTTGTAGGAAATAGTCCTTCAGCTGTTGCAAGACTTCAGTTGCTCAGACAGATACTTCCAGAGGTGTCTGGAGCTCTGGTTTCTCAACTAACTCCTTAAGAGTGTCAGTAAACTCCTTAAATGGCAATAAATCCAAAACATTGGTGAACCATGGCAATTTTCTAATCCCAAACACTTTTACTCCTAAAAAGCACAGAAATCGATCAGTTATGAAAAACAAACACCCCCTGAGAGTATTTCCCTTCAATGCAGTGTCACCATTTGTAGAAGGACCTGTCCTGGACCTCTACCCTGACAGATTTTCTTAGGAGCTCGGGTAAGAAAATGCTGCCCTTGCCTCAGAGAAACTGAGTGCCTCAGTGGGACAGGGAAATACCAGAGAGAGTCCAACAGAGAGCTACGAAGATAATGAAGGGACTGGAACATCTCACTTATGAGGAAAGGCTGGGAGACCTTGGGCTGTTTAGTCTGGAGAAGAGAAGACTGAGTGTCCTTCTTTAAAGACTTTCAAAACCTGCCTGCATCTGTTCCTGTGTGGCCTGCAGTGGGTGTTGCTGCTCTGGCAGGGGGGTTGGACTCGATCTCCAGAGTCTCTTCCAACCCCTACCATTCTATGATTCTATGATCTCTCACAGCTCTAGTCCAAAGTTCAATCCTTAACACCGCAAGTCCCAAAATCCATCTCCTCAAAACATTTCTGCAAAAAATCCATTCAAAGTCAACCGTCTTCAACAACAGACCTAATATTTAGGAGGAAAAGATTCCTCAATGTCTCCTTCTCTCTGATAGTTCTCCAGAGGGTCTTCCACTGAGCATAAATGCATTGTAGCTAGGATGGCTCTGACTGGATTTGTAGCTAGGATGGCTCTGACTGGATATGCTGAGCCAAATATTTAATATTTCTCAGTAATATGAAGGTTGGTGTTGATGATGAATATTTAAGCCAATACACTACAAGGCCAAGCTCCATGCTGATTATATCTAGAATCTTAATTTGCACTATTCTTGTCCATTTTGTTATATTTAACATTTTTTATTTCAAAACCATTGCATCTCAAGAGTCATGCAACATCTATTCAACCATCCAGCACACACTTGTGTAGATATCGTCTCTACAAAAGAAACTTTGCTCTATTTGGAGCACTCTGAGCTCACTGTGGCCAGCTGTAGTATCTCCATGAATAATGTCACATGAAAAGCAGGTTGCCAGGAGCTTCCTGGGGCTTGGTAACCACCATTTCATTCTAGTAGCAAACACTGCTTCCACTCTTGCTTGCTGATAATTAACAAACATGTCAATATTACATCATGCTTCTGTATCCTTATGAAGTGTACTTCTCACTGGGTGCTCAGGCCAAGGTGGAGTGAAGATGCAATCAGGGTGGCTTAACTATTTGAGGTGCATGCCACGTCAGTGGAAAGGAGAAAGAAAAAGCATTACTCAGTGGCCGTGAGTGGTACAAGCAGCTTTCTCATGTGCAGGTGAGTGATTTTATTGTAATGAAGGAGAAATTTTGATCTTTTTGGTGAGCCACTGAAATTATTACCAAGGAAAAAAAATCACTGTTCACTTGAGGCCCTATCTTCCTCTGAAATACCCAGAGGAGATGGATGGCAGCACTGAACAGAAAGCTATCAGCCACTTTACCAATGAGCCTCACAAATTTTAACCCTATATAAATAAATAAGGGCTTGACTTCACAGAGACTGATCATTGGAAATAGAGACAAAATTGCTCATTCTACAAGCCCCTGCTTAAAAAAATACGTGGGTAAGAGAAGAATTTAAAAAAGATTAATGGATGTTGTCACAACCTTCTCTAATGACAAACAAGGCTGTCAGGCCGGGTCTCTGGCCCAGATCATTCACAGCGTAGCCTGGGTTTGGGCTAGGAAAACAAATGGTCACCTGTCATGGAACTGCAGCACTTTCACTCGAGTCCTTATAAGTGCCACTGATTTAGGCACGGGGAGATATTCCGAGCGGTTTTACCATCAACAGCCAAGGTAACCGTGCTTCTCCCTCTTCCCAGCACACTGCCCTTTCTATACCTTACTACCTCCGTGTCTCTGCCCTGTCAAGAGGATGAAATGCGTAAAAGGGAGCATGCCCCTCTTACCCAGCCCTTTAGAAGCTGAAGCAGCAGCGGGGACAGATCCGGTCTCACATGGATGGAACTGGGACTGGGTCTATGCCAGAAGCCCATTAGATTAGCAAACATTCCCTTGTGCTTGCTCCATTGGCTCAGCAGGCAGGGAGTTATCAGGCATCTATTTTCACAGCATGTTTCTAGTTTGGGGGAAAAAGCATCCACATGTCCCAAGCTATTACATCAAATATAAATGATGTGAGAGCTTCTGCCATCTTGCTGAGCTCCTCACTGATTCTCACAGCAGACAGAGAGGAGGGAGGTTAAGCAATGATAATGAATGGCTGTAGTGGCAAAAAAATAAAAGTCCTTGATCTCCCAGAGGAAAAAATGGTGACACTCTCCCAGGTTCTCCATCTTGCTGTTGACTATGCCAGCACAGTGTGCACGTCTTCATAGGAAAATCACAGAAAATAGGACTGGAGATGATCTTGACCATTCCCCTGCCAAAGATGGGGTCAGCTGCACCCTCTGTTTGTAGATAATTTGCTAAGTTATACAGTTCTTCATATCAAGACCTAATTGAATGTCATGATGTTGTGGCACTACCACCAGATTTAAATTGATGCATGTTCTCTGTTTCCCTGGAGCTATCTGTAGGCTGTCTTCAGACTCAGGTAAGCGTCACTGTATAATTCATGTCTGGTAAGAGCAACAGTGATAAGGATTAGACCATTTTTCTTTATTTTAGATGTAAAATTGAATTCTAGCATTTCAGAAGACAGCCAAAAGAAAGGCCAGGTTCATATAAGCACATCTATGCAGGATTAAGGCACATGAACAGGTTGATAACTTCTGAGTTACAACACATCTGAAATCTCTTTAGACAGGAACTCCTCCCAGTAGATATGCAAGTGGTTCAAGACAGTGACCTGGAGGTCATGTCCCCATCTTTTCCCCTACAGTGTCAGAGTTATTTGGGCACAGAGGGGAGCAGCCTTGGTGCCATGTGCACCTTGAAGAGATGTGACCTCATTCTGAGATCACTCTAGTAGGGAAACTGTCAGATCTACCTTAGGTATAAATCCATAGGTATATTCCAGAATGCCTGGTTTTGCCCCATTGGATACAGGACAACACATGGTTATTGAACATACTACTGTATCCACTCCTGGGAACCAGGCCTCTAGCACAGGAGTCACAGCTGAAGTACCAGATTCAACATTCCCCAAGTACCTAAATAATCCAAACCCACAGGACAACTCCTGTGTGATTCATTTGGTGGATACTGCCAAACTCCCCTGTTGAAAGAAGAGGATTTCACTGGACCCAGAGCAGACCTTTTGCTGTTCCATTTACAATAAGTTACATTTTTTTAATTGTTACTTTCTGTACCATTATTGTGCCTGAATGGGTTATATTAAGAGCTTGTGATATGTACAAGTACAAATGGGCTTGCTTAAACGGAGCAATACTAATTAAATAATAATGCATCAGTTTGAGTCTCATTTTGTGACATGTCTAGCTGTGTTAAGTATTCCCCTGCATACATAATTGTCCTCCTTCGTTCCAAAAACTTCAATAATTGAGTTTTATTTGCTCAGGAGTAAAATATGTATCAGAACCTTTAACAAATCACCCTCCATTCATGTCTCAGAATTTAACACACCTAAGCTACAGAATGTTTTCTCCAGGAACCCACAAAGATGTTTGTGATACCAAAGTGTTTTAGGTCCCAGGTGAGACTGATCTCCTTCCCAGAGATGTTCACAGTCATCTCGTGCTTGGAGCAAAATCAGAAATTTGCATTTAGCCTTTGCCTTTGCCACAAACAACTCCTCTCTCTCTGTTATTTCTTTAGCTGTAAAACAATAAGGCAGATATCTCCCTCCCAGCTCTCTCTTGTCTTCAGCTCACCTTCAGCCGTAAGCCTTTTCAGAAAGAGACTTTTTGCAGGCTGGGTAAAACCGGGAGACTATAATAATCCCCTAACCTGCAGGTATGAGCTTTGTATGGGTGTATGTTGTGGTGCCACTAAATAACTGCAGCGTCTTCAGGCTCCATCATTACCTGAAATACAAAGCAAAATCTACTGAAGTGTTGCACAACTTGCTATGGAAATCCCTGGGCTCCTTCCAATCTGGTCTAGTCTAATCATAGCCAGACTCCATATGCAGACAAATTCATCAGGTAATTCTTAAACAAACAAACAAACAAACAAAATACAACATGGTTCATTCTACATTGCCTGATTTTGTTTGTACTATAAGATAGAACTGGTCATTTCATATACATAAACATGATTTAATTGATGCTCCTTAATCCTGGACTATTCTTCTGTGCCTGGAGGGGTGATCAGTTGTCCAAATCAGGTCTCAGTTACAGGTTAGACACCTGAAGTCCACTATGCTACTGGCTCATATTTAGGTGGCCTTTCTGAGTTGATGCCCACTGCTTATCCAGTCAGGATGGAATTCATCTTATACCTTCAGAGAAATTGAGTTTCTAATGTCAGCAAGCATCCCAGCTTTCTCCCCTACATATCTATGCACCTCCAGAGGATTGGCAGCCTAAAACCAGTATCTAAGCTGGAGATCTTGTTGTCATAGTTGCCTTCACTTTTGACTGAAGAGGGACCAGGTTAGGGCTAAGTCTCTAATTTTCATGAGGCTAAAGTTAAAGTTCATCTTACCCATGTGATGCCTTGAAGCCAAGACATGGATGTGAAGCCCAGACGTGGATGTGAAGCCCAGATGGATTCTCTAGGACTGTCTTTCCAGCTTCAGCACATGCAGAATGAGAGAAGCATGCATCTCAGGGGGATGTGTGGACCCAAGAACTGCCAATGCTGGAGGAAAATAGAACACCAAGCCTGGGAACCTTAACCTCATGCTTCCTCAGCTTACTGTGTCCACATTTTAGGACCCTTTAGTACAGGCAAAAAAGAATAAGTTGGCCTCCTGAGCCAGCGAGGCTAAGGTTTGCCTCTCCCACTGCACATCCTGGGATTTGCTTCAGTTGGAACCCAGAAACACAGAGTTCTTCCCAAGGGTGAAAAAACAGCAGAAGAAAAGCAAAAGAAAAATAGCATCTCCTTCAGAGCTTTACTCCAAAACATTGCCTCACTGAGCAGCTGTCACTCACCTTCAGACTCAGCCGAGGTCAGCAGGAGTCATCTATGGAGGTCTGATTTTTGTAGTGCTGAGTACCACCATCTCCCATCAGTGACACAGCTACTCAGCACCTCCAGAATACGATCTCCCAGATGCCAACAGATAAAGCACAAGTGAAAAAATGTCCAGTCACAGCATCAAAATGTTCTCCCCTGGGTCTGCCCTGATGGCTGTTACCATTACAGCCCAATGCTTTCCTCCAGCATTTATCCAACAGAAAGAGCCCATTACCCTGAGGAAATAGCTTCCTCCTCCATTGACATTATCACTTTATTGAGTTTTATATTAGGTATTTTGAAATATTTACCAAGTGGGTTAGATATTATTGTATTTTTTTTAACTAAACAATGTTGAAGGTACAGAGGGAAAGGATAGTTCTCCAGCTGTGGCACCAAACTGCAACGCTGGAGGGCTGGGGTGGATCCTGCTCTGCTTCTGCCCTCCTGGGTGTTCCCTGGGCATGGTGCTTAGCCTTTCTTGGACCAATTCATCACTTTAATGTCAGACTGAAAAGGGAGGAGGTATTTTTCCATGGGTCTTGGTGTCCAGTGGTGATCTGCTTCATCTCCCCACCGCCACTGCCATCACACTGGTAAGACAGAGGAACAGAAACAAGAGTTAGGGAAATTTCAGCTTAGCTGATAATATTTTACAGTAATACAATAACAGTCACTCATAAAACAGTCCCTGCCCCATAAACTTTACAATGTAAAGCAGACATATAAATGGAACAGAATGGGAATAATATAATGATGGAAACACATGGAGTAGGGAAGCTGTTGACTAAAGCTATCCAGCCACGCATGGTCAGAGGCAAGAACTAATCCCAGCCTGGGAATTTGCCAGCCCAGCACCTTGCAGCAAACCTGCCTCTCCAGCAGCCATTTTCCAGGAACAGTTATCCAGTTATCTGTCTATTGATCGTGATGCTTTTGTACCCCAAAAAACCTTCATCCAGCAGACAGTCACTATCAGCCGGAAAGGACTTACTTTCTCCAGGATATCCAAGGTCTATATCCATGGTAATTTCAGTCAACTGAGTGTAGACAATAGCCACACTTATCTGAAATGCTGCAACACTGGCAGCTAATGCACACTAAGTTAATCACTGGCATATTTGTGGACTGCCAAGTATATAATAGCGCGATAATGAATTTGTATGGCTGGGCCTATAAAAACTTTGCTTTTTATAATCAGGCATTTTAATTGACACAGAAATACATTTTAAAAGAGAAAGCAGGCTTGATGAGGTCAGCTTAAATTCCTTGGTATAATTACCAAGTCCATTGAACACAAATCTGAAATCATTTAGGTTAAGTTAATAACTTATGCCTTTGGTTTATAAGCACCACATTACATTTCAGGCAGCTCAGATCTTGGCTTTGCTAAAGTGGCCTGGCCTTTAATAAATTCCTCCCCACGTTTTTCATGTTATAGTTCTTTTACAATCATGGTTTTCAAATGGCAGTGCAGGTACAGTGTGATTAAATCACCATAAATTAGAAAGTTGTGGGTTGGGTTTTTTTGGTTTTTTTTTTTCCTGGCTGCAGCACCTTTATTGTAAGTTGTCAACTTTTCTTTCAGCCATAAAGGTTATTACAGGCGCAGATCGGAAATGAAAAATGCCTCATGTGCTGTCTGCAAATGTCCCAAGCCAGACTCCTCTTGGAACAGAATCACTTTCAGAGTTTTCCAGGGGCGTTCAATCCAAGTAAGTATTTTTTAGCAGCTTGATTAGAATGACCTTAACATTTACCATCTCCTGTACTGGGTTTGCATGGCAAGTTTTGATGATGAGGAAGCTTACAGGGGTGGCTTCTGTGAGAAGCCACTAGAAGCTTCCCCTGTGCCCAGTAGAGCCAATTCCAGCCAGCTCCAACACTGACCCAC